>PVIW01000463.1:0-303675 GCA_004026585.1 Noctilio leporinus | reverse complement strand
TAATGACCTTGTAGTATAGTTTGATGTCAGGAATTGTGATCCCTTCAACTTTGTTCTTCTTTTTCCAAATTGCTATGGCTATTTAGGGTCTTCTTTGGTTCCATATAAATTTCTGGGTGAAAAGGATAGATTTCTAGAAACATATAATTCTCCAAAACTGAATCAGGGAGAAGCAGAAAACCTGAAAAGACCAATACCTACTTGCAAAATTGAAGCAGTAATCAAAAAACTACTGTCACACAAAAGCCCTGGACCAGATGGCTTCACAGGTGAATTTTACCAAACATTCAAAGAAGAACTAACACTGATCCTTCACAAACTTCCAAAAAGTTCAAGATGAAAGACTCTCAAACTTCTTTTAGGAGGCTAGTATTATCTTAATCCCCAAACCAGGTAAAGGTACAAGAAAGAAAGAAAAGTACAGGACAGTATCGTTAATGAACATAGATGCGAAAATCCTCAACAAAATACAAGCAAACCAGATCTAACAGTACATTAAAAAGATCATACACCATGATCAAGAGGGGTTTATTCCAGTGATGCAAGAATGGTACAATATTTGCAAATCAATAAGCATGATACACCACATAAACAAAATGAAAGACAAAAATCACATGATCCTATCAATAGATGCAGAAAAGCATGGATAAAAATCCAACACCTATTTATGATAAAAATGCTCAGCAAAGTGGGAATAGAGGGAGCATACCTCAACATAATAAAGACCACATACAAATAAAACTATTTCCAACATCATACTCAACAGACAAAAACTAAACCCTTTCCCCTTAAGATCAGAAACAAAACAAGGCTTTCCACTTTACCTCTTATTCAACATAGTACTAGAAATCCTAACCACAGCCATCAGGCAAGAAGAAGAAGTAAAGGCATCCAGATTGAAAAAAGGAAGTAAAACTATCATTATTTGAAGGTAGCATAACAATGTAGGCTCCACCAGAAAACTTCTTGACCTAATGTGTGAATTTGGCAAAGTAACAGGATACAAAATCAATATTCAGAAATCAATGCCATTTTTGTACACCAATAGTGAACTATCAAACAAAGAAACTAAGAAAAAAATCCCATTTACTACAGCAACAAAAAAGTAAGGTACCTAGGAATAAATTTAACCAAGGAGGTAAAAGACTTATTCTTGAAGAACCATAAAACACTGAGGAAAGAAATTGACAAAGATACAAATAAATGGAAGCATATACCATGTCATGGATTGGAAGATTTAACATCATTAAAATGCCCATACTATCCAAAGCAATATAGATTCAACACAATTCCTATTAAAATACCATTGGCATATTTTACAGATCTAAAACAAATACTTCAAAGATTTATATGGAACCAAATTTTTTTTTACAGTAAATACAATGTTTTGTAATCTCCCCTTTACTATTTCAAATGAAATTCATGGTTAATATAAACTAGTTCCTACATGTATAACTTCAAATTTATCATTAGATATTCCCTAAATAAAAGACAAAGAAATATAAAAGGAAAATAATTTATAAAAATAATGTATACTTTAAAAAAATTTTATTTATTATTTTTAGAGAGAGGGAAAGGGAGAAAGGCAGAGAGGGAGAGAAATATCCATGTATGGTGGCCTTTCACCTGCCTCCAGCTATGGACCTGGCTGGAGACCTGGCTTGCAACCTAGTTATGTGACCTGACTGGGAATTGAACAAGCAACCTTTGGGTTCACAGGCTGGGGCTTTATTCACTGTCATATACTTTTTATATGTCAACATGTATATGCTCTGGCATGAGTACATTAGAAAACATAATGTAGTGACCTTGTCCTTGCACCTTTTAAGTTGTATTAATTCAGAGCTACAAATTCAGACTTATACAGACATATTCTGTTGGCAGCAAATACAATGGCATTTCCATTTATTAAGTTGTAAACAATTGTTGATAAAGTTTTCGGCAGCAACATGATATCTACAGATTTTCCTTTTATAAAGCTGTTGTATCCCTAGAAAAGTTAGTACATAGAAAAGTCATTAAAAATTGCTTCATAACATGAAGATGTAAGTTCTTAGCTCAGACTGTTGTGAATAGAATGTTTTGAATGTCCAGTAGGACATCTGAAACTTGTGCAGGACAGGAACTCTTTCTGCACTTTCCTGGACACCTTATCTCAATTAAAACAGGCCATGGCACCTGTCCCTGAAAGCCTCAAATTCCTTCTCGGTCCCCAGCCTCCTTTTTAGAACTTATCACACTAACATAACCACAGTTTTTCTATTCTTGCTTTCATTTTTTGTCTATATTTTACTCCCTTGTTCTAATTCATCTACCCAACAAACATAAACTGGACTGCAGTATCGAGAAGAGAGATTTTTTGTTTGGTTTATTCATTGCTTCTATCCTTAGTGCCTAAAGAAAAGAACTGGCACATGACTAGCACTAAATAAACATTTGATGCATAAAGAAAGTAATATTTATTAAATGTTTGAAGGGGCCGTGATGCCAGGCTATTATCGTGGGGTGACATTGGGTTGACCATTTACACATGTATTATAGATTCTTCATTACAACCTTACTGTAGTCATGATCTTCTGTATTAAAATCTTCATGGAAAGACTGTAAGGATGTTAGCATTAGTTCAGACTCTTGCCCAGAATTCTATTTGTCAAGTTAGAAAATACAGAATATTTAAACTGAAGGGTGTTTTTGCTAATAGCTTGGCATGCATAAAATTGTACTACTTATTTTCTAGGAAGTATTGTTTGACCATTTTTATAGTAAACTGTGATTGGTAATTTTTAAAATGAAATTAAAAACAATATTGGTAATTTTCTTCCTCCTTTATTGTTTACAGAGTACTAGAGAAGAATTAATTAGGTGGGAAGAAGGTAAAAAATGGCAAAGCAAAATAGAGGGAATTCGAAACAAGTTAAAAGAGAAAGAGGGAGAAATCTACATTTTAACAAAACAGTTGAATACTTTGAAAGATCTTTTTGCCAAGTGAGTTTAATGTAAACCTAATTAATTATGTGTAAATCTTTAATTTACTTGGAAGTTACATAGTGTTACTGTATGTGATAATATAAAAAATTCTCTAATTTTAATTATAACTTATTATGTATGATTTACTTTTTATTTTCTTTCTTTAAAATGTGTTTTAAATATATTTTAACTATTTACAAATGGAATTTCCTATAATATATATATTTTTAACATTTTATTCATTAGAGAGAGGGGAAAGAGGGGAGGAAGAAAGGGAGAAAAATATCAGTGTGTTTGCCTTTTATCTGCCCCCAGCTGAGGACCAGCCTGGAGACCTGGCTTGCAACCTGGGTATATGCCCTGGCTGGAAATAGAATAAGCAACACTTGAGTTTGCAGGCCGATGCTCAACCTACTGAGCCACACCAGCCAGGGCCTATAATTTTTAAATAAGATAGCTTAAAAAAAATGCAGAATAATCTGATTTTCATATATTGGTCTTATAATGAGTAAGCTGTAGTTTAAGAAATTGAACAAGCCAAACAGTGAATGGTAATTTTCATGGTTCTCCATTTAATCCTGCAGAGCTGATAAAGAGAAACTTACTTTGCAGAAGAAACTAAAAGCAACTGGCATTACTGTTAATCAAGTTATGGGAGTTCGAGGTTTGGAGTCAGAAAAAGAGTTGGAAGAATTAAAAAAGAAAAATCTTGACTTAGAAAATGACATATCATATATGAGGTAAGCTGTTACATGGAAATGTGCTATCAGTTACAATGAAAAAAACTAGTTGACCATAGAAACTGATATAGTAAACATGTAATTTTAAGCTTGGGTTCTGTTGTCTCTTTTTTGAGAGTTGAAATATTCCTGTTTCTTTGTGTGTCATATAACTTTAGCTTATATTCTTGAACTTTTGAAAATTAGCTTGTGAGACTCTGGATCTTGGTTAAATTCTATGGAAAAATTAGTTAATTTTGTTTTAGCAGGCAGTTGGTCTGGACAGGTTATGGCCTCAAGTTCCAACTTGCTGTCTGTGGGCTGTGATTCCAATACTAGTTGTTTCAAAGCCTTACAGTACTATTAGGACCTGTCCTGCTTGTGTACCTCCCAATTGACAGTCTCGTGTGTGGCCTGTCTTCTATTAGTTCAATTCTCAAAGTCTTCAGTATTCTGAGTAGAATCGATCCATAAAGTGAGCCCAGAAGTTCATAAACAACTTTGTAGCTGTTTGAGCCTCTTCCTTCCTGGGATCTCTCCGATACTCTATTTCCCTAGGTCTCCCCTTGAGGTACTTCAAACCAAAGTGGCACTTGAGTACCCTGTCATCCTGTGTGCTTCAGCCATTGTGCACATCTGCAGCCATGCAAACAACAGGAGACCCCAAGCGGGTGAAGGGAGTAGGGGGCTACTTTTGTCCTACTGCCTTACCAATCACAGCTTTCTACTAATTGGAGATGACTTCCCTCCCTAAGAATGTAGACACCTATGGATTCCAATTGCTGCCTCTGCCACCACTGCCTTTGGAATTATTTGAGGATTGAGGCATGGAACTATAGGTAGAAGAAAGAAAGAGCAAAAGGTGTTTGTACTCTGAACTAGAACCAAGGCTTCCCTAGAGCTCTCTCACTCAGTGTTAACACTCTAATGTTTCAAGCGATGTTGTGTTCAAGGCAGTACATACCAGAGGAAAGGAGAAGGTAAATTCACCACCTGGTTGCTTATACTTCAAGTTCTGGCATTTTGTTCCAGTCTGTAAACTATTTATTTTCAAAGTCTTCAAGTAGATGCTCCATGGATTGGGTAGAAAAAGGATTGGCTGTGTCTACTGCATTGTGCTTAGAACCAGAACCTTCAAGTTCACTTTTTTAGTAGAGCCTTTGAGATTTTCTTGTTTTGCTGTCTCTTCCCAAGCTTTGTCTTCTGATATAACCATGTTAATGCAAAGAAAAATAAAGTTGTGTCCCAACAATAGTAATTAAAGTTATTTATAATTTTCTATTTCACTTATTTCTTCCAAGATGAACATAGATTAGGTTTACCTAATGTGTTTCTTCTTCTTCTAAGTGTTTACAGATGATCTGGAATCATGTTAAATGATCATTGTCAAAGCCTGGTACCTACCTATAACATTTGGATATTAGAGGATACTACCAATCTTAAATTTATTCTATTTTGTTTCCTTTCAATTTTTGTTCAAAAGTTACCATTAGTGCATCTTTATTAACATATACTATTGTGTCAGTGTTAATGTAGTATGAACATAAAAAGTTGAACTCCTTTACAGGAACACTTATGAGCTACAAACTTACGTGAGTGCTTTCTTTCTAAGTCTGGTTTCTTAAATCAGACTTTCACTTGATGGAGGAAGAAAATGTGATTGAAGAATTTTTTTTACATCTATTTATAGTTATTATCTGGTTCTAGCAGTCGCTTCTTCCCTTTTATTTTCCCCTCAGTCTATATATACTATATATTCAGAGCAAAAACTAAACTGAACCCTTTAATTCTCTTTTGCAGTTTTTACAGGAATCAAAATATTTTAGTTTTTTTTTTAATGGCTTAACACATTGGTTTTATTTTATTTTTTTAATTAAAAATTAAATTTTTAAAAATTATTATTTTTAGAGAGAGAGAGGAAGGGAGAGAGGCAGAGAAGGAAAGAGACATCAACGTATGGTTTCCTTTCACCTGCCTCCAGCCACGGACCTGGCTGGAGACCTGGCTGGAGACATGGCTGGAGACCTGACTTGCAACATGGTTATGTTGCCCTGGCTGGGGAATCGAACCAGTGATCTTTGGGTTCACAGGCCAGTGCCTTATCCACTGTGCCACCAGCCAGGGCTTAAAATATTTTAGTTTTGAAACCTTCTAATACTTTTGGAGGCTTAATTACTCTTTTTCCCTTGATAATGTGAATCTGTGTTAGCTGAAGTAGTAGTAAGACTGTAAAAGAGATTAAGCTTGTCTTTTCTCCCAGTGCAAGATTTGATTTTATGAATCAAATCTAGAAGTTAAAGGGAGGAGGGACATTCCAAGAAAACAGAACCCTAGCAGAGACTTAGAGGCCGAGGGAATCATTCATGCGTGGGTAAGAATGGATTTGTTTGCCTTACTAAAGGTAGACTCCTGGATAATTAGGTTGGATGGTGTGGTTGTGGCAGAATGTGGAGGGCCTTGTAGGGCACACGCAGGAGGGCAGACTTGAAGTATCAGACTGTTGTCTGGCACCAGCAGGAGCCTTTTTAACTCTTTGTGCTTCTTGAAAAGCACATGGATATTATGAAATTATTATATATATATATATATTTTTTTTTTTTAAGTGGGTATTTTAATTCTACTTTTCTATATCATTTCATATAAGTAGGTACATGTTCTTTAAAAATGTTAATGTAATTCTAAACATCACACTACACGTTTTAACTCATTGTTTAAAGGAGGCCTTGCAGTGATTTATAATGTAAATAGTTATGTCCTAATATAATTTTTGTGAAGTTTGTACACTTTTTAGAATTTAAAATAAATATGTTAATAAGTATATATTTTCTTTCCTATATTTTAATACAGTAAAACAGTGAAAAGTTGATGTTTGAATAATAAAGGGTCTGTGGTTGTTGTTCATAGGACCCACCAAGCTCTTCCTAGAGATTCTGTTATAGAAGATTTGCGTTTACAAAATAGATACCTCCAAGAAAAACTTCATGCTTTAGAAAAACAGCCTTCAAAGGATACCTATTCTAGGCCTTCAGTAAGTGTACATCTTTCTTTTCCTTTTTTTTAACATTAAAGGTTAGAGGTGAAGTCAGTTTTTACCTTTATCTGGCCAAAATGAGCAGATCCCTGTCCTTAATATTAATACAATAAATTAAAATTTTAGTTTTAGTAATTACTAATGTATTATAATCTCTATAATTCTTATATACTAACAGTAAACTTAAAATTCTTATATTTCACATAGAACTTCATTACAAATGATTTCTAGAGATTTTAATTATAGTTGATTCATGTTTGCTGTGGCAAGAGCATACAATTAGATAAAATAGGAAAATATGTTATTGTATTGTTTCCATCACACATGTGATGTTTCTAGTTTTCTTTATAATGAATCATTAATGAGGAATTGTTTGTTGTATCTTATTTTAAATCACTTAAGTCTGTACATTTTGTTATTGTTTTTTCTTTTCTTTTCATGCTTCTTTTTCTTCTGCTTCAAGCAGAATCTGTTACGTGACACAACTACGCTTCCTACCCTTTCAACCAGTGTTAATAAATATGGGCACAATATTTTTCACAAAAAGAATACTTTACATAGGAATAAAAGAACACCCTTAAGAGCGCTCAGAGTTAAAAATGGGAAGGTAGTAGATGCCGGTGACAGCTTGTATCATGAGGAACCTAGAAATATTCTACAGTATTCCAGTAACAGAGAAAGACCCAAAACAGAAGATATTGTAGATCCTACCACGTTAAATACATCTGATGCGAAACCAAACAATAAATCAAGTACATCTAGGCTGAATAATGGCACCTCCACAGATTTTAACTCCAGTTTTAAAAGTGATCCAGTTCCTGAAATTGAGAAAATTGATCAAGACTATTGTGAAAATAATAAGCAGGAATATCAAATCAAGGGACAGAATGAAGTAGTCAGGAGTGAGAAAGGAAAAGGACACCCAGCTGAAGATATAAGCCATGTCGTGGATCCCGAAGAGTCTTCCGGGGAGGACCGTGGCTCTGCCAGAGCTGCAGCCGAGCCTGGTGCCCAGGAGGCCGCACAGGGCCAACTCTGAGACTGGCGCACCAGTCCAGCCGAGAAATGGCGGGCCCCAGGTTTGAGGACATGACAGTCCTTTATTTCTTAGCTGAGTTGTCTTATGTGCAAATGGGAAAAAAATTGAGTAGAATTTGTTTAAAAAATTAACTATTAATAAACGTCTCCTTAAACCCATGCATTGACTCGTTCTGAAAAAATTAGTCGTTATTCATTTCCTAATTCATTTTAGTATTCCCTGTTCTCCCATTGGTATTCACTTAAAATGATTAGATTAGATAACAAAATAACAAAAAATAAGGCACTTTAGAGGTACTTGTTTCACCTTAGAAACTTCTGATGCCCCATGCTGTAAAACCTCACTGCAAGTAAAATTTCATACAGTGAATAATATCAATAAAAATTTATTATGATGCTGTATGACATTCTGACATATATAAAAAATTCCTTTAGCATTTTTTTTTGCCATGAATTAGAAAGATACGTTTTTATAAGGAGAAAAGTGAGCTTATTGCTATCTATGTTATGTTAGATTCTTTGCCTACATTTAGCATCCACAAAACTTTGCAGAGTATTATTCATAATTTACATGGGAAGTGTGGAGAATAAGTAACATCTCTAGTGATCAAGAAGATGCAGAATACAATTTAAATGCAGGCATAATGGCCTAACGCTACAGTTTGTGAACTTTCAATGTACACACTATTTTTGGGCAGTTTACATCACAGTACAGAGTAAGTAAGATAAGTTTGTTCCCAATTGAAATCAAATAGTATTTTTTTTCCTTCTTTCCACCCAAGATACTTCAGTCACCTCTGTCCTCAAAACATCAATTAAAATCAATATCTAAATGTTAAGAGGAAGTGCCCTGGCTGGTGTTGCTCAGTGGATTGAGCACTGATCTGTAAATGGAAAGGTCACTGGTTCAAGTCCCACTTGGTACATGCCTAGATTGTGGGCTGGCTCCCCAGCTGGGGGTATGAGAGAGGCAACCACATGTTGATGTTTCTCTTCCCTTTCTTCCTCCCTTCTCCTCTCTCTAAAAATAAATAAAATCTAAAAGAATATATTTAAAAATATGAAAGAAAACCTGTTTTTAAGAAACAAAAATAGATAATGGTAAGAGAAAGTGGATGAAAGTTAATTCTTTTTTACTTCTTTTTTCAGGTTTATAATGGTTCTTTTTTTTCCCCACTGGATAATAAGTAATTGAGAATTTGAAACTTCCTATTTTACAGAAAAAAGTAATCAAGCGCAGATTTCTCTTTCAGATAACCTGTAGTTGAGAATGAAGAGTACAAATGAACATAAATGACAACCCAAGATGTATTCATGACAAGACAAATGCAGCTACAATGTTGCTGAGAAGGGAGTGATTACTTTTGCTCAAGGAATTGAGGCACTTCTCTCTGTAGCTTTATGAGTATTGTTATGGCTACCATAACAGAGCACCACAGATTAGATGGCTGAAACTACATAAATTTTTCTCCCACTTCTAGACACCAGAGTCCAAAAGCAGGGAGGGCACCAGCGTGTTCATTCTGTCTCTAGGCTGTAAGGGAAGTATCTGTTCCAGGCCTCTCTCATCTCTTCCTTGGCAGTTTTGTCTTCTCCCTGTGTCTTCACATTACCTGTCTTTGTTCCATTTCTGAGTCCTTCTTGTGTATGAACACCAGTCATTGGATTAGGGCCCACCCTAATGGCATTATTTTAATATAATTATCTCTGAATAGTCCCCACCCTGTCTCCAAATAAGGTCATTCTGAGGTATTGGGAGTTAGGATTTCAGCATGTGAATTGGGGAGTGGAGTGTAGGCGGGTATAATACAGTTTCTATGAATAACAATCATACCTTATTTTTTGAACTGGAAAAAAAAAAACCATAAATATATGTGTGGCCATTGTTAAGCTATATTTACTTGACTTTGCGTTCAATATTAATTAAAATATATTACTTTTTCTCCTGCAAGTTTTATTTATGTTTGTTTGTTTTCTCCAGAGCTATCCAATTTTCTTATATTCTTTGAGGAAAACTGTTTCATTTTAATAGTGTTTCCTTATTCAGTATGTCTTATGCAGCTTTTATTTATTAAATCTTTAAAATATTCCTAACTTTGTTTTCCTGGAGACTTCAGAAATAGAGTCAGATGATTATTGGCAAAGAGAACAGGAGCTTCAGAGGGAAAACTTGAAGTTATCATCTGAAAATATTGAACTAAAATTTCAACTTGAACAAGCAAATAAAGATTTGCCAAGATTGAAGGTAAATTTAATGTATTAATTATAATTAGGAAATTTAATGCCTGAAAACCTTTTTGTTCCTACTTGATTGTTATGCATACCATATCAGTTTGTAAAGAAGTCAAAAACTCATAAAACACTACCTTGGTAGTGTTATACTTTCTATATTTGTTCATTTAACAGTTATCTGTTGAGACCCTATTTTGTGTCAGGCACTCTTGTAGATGCGGGGAAACAACAATGAAAAAATTTCTTTGACTCACAAAACTTTCATTCTAGTGGGGAAGGCTGATAAAGAGGTTAATATATGGTATGTCAGCTCATATTAAGTGCTAAGGAGAAAAAGCATGGTTGGTGGGAAGGGGGCATGTGCAGGTTAGATGAGGGTATGAGGAATTACAATTTAAAATACTTAGTAAAGGAAAGGTTTCCTTACTAAAGTTATATTTTAGCAGAGAGCTAGGGGACAGATAAGGAAGTGGGTCCTGCTAATACTGGAAAAATGGTTCTAAACAACAGAAATAGCAAGTTCAAATGTTCTGAGGTCAGAGGATAGTTGGTGTACTTCATTAGCAGTTGTCACACTTTAAAATATTAGGATATCCTTAAAACAAATAAAGGCTTTAAGTTAAAAATATATTAGGGTAATTGTCCCTTTTAGAAATTTCATTTATTTTGATGTTTGTAAAAAGTTTAGTTTTCCAAATCTTATTCTATTTGGGGGAATCTTTTTTCCTTTTGGCTGATTGTTTCATTTCTGTTTTTTAACCTAGATTATTAGCAATCTATTAACTTCATGAGTAATCATATAGTTAAACTGTTTTCTACTTTTTCTGATTTCTATATTGGTAGAGCCAGTGTTAGAAATTATCTCTTTCTCTATACTACGTATATAATTTTTAGGAAAGTTAAAATTAGAGCCCTAAATTCATATTTATATGTATATTAAGGCAAAATTTTGGAAAACATTTCTTGAAATTCATATACAAAATACTCATATAAATATATGAGGTCTGTCCAGAAAAAGTCCAGCCATTATATAATGAACAGTTTGTGTGATGTCGATGTAACCTGGTAGGCAAGGAGAGTGGACTGGGATGCACATGTGTGAACAATGTGACTTCACTGTACTAGTCACACAGTGAGCATGTATGTACTGTGTGGCTTTCACATTCAAAATGAGTACAGTTGATGAATCTGCATCATATTTTGCATTAAGCTTGAACATTCCTCCATGGAAATTATTCAGATGAATCAGAAGGCTTCAGCTATGGGCAACTGGTGATTGGTAGCTTTATCATAACAATGCACCCACTCATGCATCACATCTTGTGTAGAGTTTTTGGTAAAACATCAAATCACCCAGGTGACTCAACTCCATGCTACAGCCCAGATTTGGCCCCCTGCAACTTCTGGCCTTCCCCCAAATTAAAATCACCTTAGAAAGGGAAGAGATTTCAGACCGTCTATGAGATTCAGGAAAATATGAAGGGGTAAGTGCATGGTGATTGGGAGAATTGTGTGAGATCCCAAGGTGCCCGCTGTGAAGGGAACTGAGGCCTCCTTGTCTTATGTACAATCTTTCTTGTATCTTGTGTCTTCTTCAATAAACGTCTCCTGTTTTTCATAGCATGTGGCTGGATACTTTCTGGACAGACCTTGTACTTTATTTCAATATATGTCTTGTTCAAAATCATGCTTGTTCAGTTTGGCTACCAGTTACAGAGATTGCTAGTTCAGATAAATTGTTTATCTTTTCTTTCCAGTGGTATAGCTATGTTTCATGTTGGCTTTAATCTTACAGAATCAAGTAAGAGATTTGAAGGAGATGTGTGAATTTCTTAAAAAAGAAAAAACAGAACTTGAGCGGAAACTTGGCCATGTTAGAGGGGTGAGTATAGGAGAATGTGGTTTGGTTTGTTCTGGTTTCCGAAGTAATGAGCTGGAAATACAAAAGTAAGTTTGGATATGTCATACCAGTAGTGATATACCTTTACTAGTTAGTGGCTATAGTTACATTTTTTTTTTAAATTTTATTGTTGTTGTATTACATCCATCCCCTTTTTGCTCCCCTCTGTCCCCCCAGTTTTTATTCTGCTGCATCCACAATGTAAAACATTATTAAGCTTTTCTCTACATTTCAAGTTAATGTATTTTATCATCTGTCAACATCACATGAATTTTATTTCACTTGAATTCCACATCATCCCTTTTTTTGTTATTGTTGCATATCCCTCCACACCTTGGAAGCATTTCACTTTTGGGAACCACTTTTCAGTTCATTGAAGCAACTACTAAGTGCTCCTTGGTCCAATTCCATCAGTTTGCGATGGCTTTATAAAGCCCATAGCAACTCTGTTAATATAATGCTCTGTATATCCATTTTCCAATTTTTAAATTATATTTCCATGTATTTGTATTTACTTTTTATAATAAGTAAATATTGTTTATGGGGTCGAGGCCAAATGTTGTTAAGTTGTACAAGTAAAAGCAATCAGAATGGACAAAACTTTTTCATGTAATAATATTAGATAATGATGAATTGGTAAAATAGTATAGTTAGAAAAGTATTCAGGACAAATATCTTGTTGAGAGCAACATTCACTTATAAATAAAAATATATTTGTTAATTAACCTCTTTTAACTAAATTATGAAAATATATATTATGAAAATTATGTAAAAGTATACTTTAGGGTTATTCACTGCAGTGTGAATACTGACTAAAATGTTTTTTAAAAAGTTATTCAACTATTAATAAAAATTTTATATTAACTTAAAAGTGTATTAATTGCTTAAACATATTAATTGTCAACCTATTTCTTTTGATACACTGTGTTTTTGTTTATTTCAACTGTATCTCCTATTTATATTGGTGAGAAACTGAATTTCTAATCAATGGCTATTCTTTTCTTTTTTTCTTTTAATCCTCATTTGAAGATATTTTTTAATTGCTTTTAGAAAGGGAGGAAGGGAAAACAGATATCAAGGGGCAGAGTATTTAAGTTATTACTTAACAGCTGCATGACTTTAAGAATATCAAATTCTCTGAATCTTTCTTGTATATAAAGTGAGAATTATAATTCCTTTCTCTGAGGGTTATTATTATGATAAATTGAAGTAATACAAGCTTTGGCTTCACACATTAAAAGTCAATAATGTAAGTATAATAATGAGCCTGTAATGTCATTGATACTTTATAATATACTTTCTAAAATATTTGGTTTAATTAAAATTAAATATATATTCTTTTGTAGTCTGGTAGAAGTGGAAAGACAATCCCAGAACTAGAGAAAACCATTGGTTTAATGAAAAAAGTAGTTGAAAAAGTCCAGAGGGAAAATGAACAGTTGAAAAAAGCATCGGGAATATTGACCAGTGAAAAAATGGCTACTCTCGAGCTGGAAAATGAAAAGTTGAAGGTAATATTTTAAATATGATTATTTGCATTGGATATTTTACTATTATAATTTTTATCAACATTTTAGGAACATTTTAAATATGTTCTAACTACTTAAAATGTCTTTAATGGCTGCAGTAGATGTTTTATTCATACAAAAAAATTCATTGGAAACTTGGTAATTTTATTATTTCAAGACCAATGATTCTTACTCTGGCAGCTTTAAATATTACCTGTATCTATTTTCAAAACTATTTTCAAAACTATAGATGCGTAAGTCTCCATCCTGAGATTGATTAGATTCCTCATGGTTGGAATCTACCATACATACTGTGATTTAAACTTTATTTCAAGTCCATTAGTTCGTTCTAGTGTGTAGCCAGGCTTGGGAACCTGTTCTGTAAATGACCAATATTAGATTAGATGGAAGACCTTAACTTTAATTATATCAGATATGATCCCTACAACTACTTTGAATTATGTTTTATAAGTTTAAAAGGGCATCTTTTATTTTATTTGTTTTAATAATGTATAGCTGTTTTTTGTTGCTAGGCTGAATTAGAAAAACTTAAAGTACATCTTGGACGACAGTTGAGCATGCACTATGAATCCAAGACCAAAGGCACGGAGAAGATTGTTGCTGAAAATGAACGGCTTCGTAAAGAACTTAAAAAAGTATGACTTTCATTAGTGATTATAATTACTTTATGTTAAGGAACTAATACATCTGAGAAAAACAGAATGAAAAAGTTGATGAGCATGTTTATTCAAAATAGTAAGACTGAAATTTTTTATTCCTGCCATCCTTTATTGTGTGTCCACAATAAGACACAGTAAAACTAAAAATTAATAAAAAGGTTGCTGGTTTGATTCCCCAGCCAGGGCACATAACCAGGTTGCAAGCCAGGTCTCCAGTCAGCTCCATTGCTGGAGGCAGGTAAAAAGCAACCATACATTGATGTTTCTCTCCTTCTTTGCCTCTCTCCCTTCCCCTCTCTCTAAAAATAATAAATAAAATCTTTAAAAATAATAATAATTAAATTAAGAGGCAGTATATTGTAGAAGCTACTTGGCTGAAACTTATATTCTAGCACTATTTTTTATTAGCCATGGTAACTAGGTGAAGCTACTAACCTGTCTTTGACCCCATTATACTCATTTATATGATTCGGAATAATAAGTATATCTGCTTTATGGAGCTGCTTGGGGTTGAAGTGAGTTTGTATTTGTACAATGGCAGGGCAGTGCCTGCTGTGCAATCGGAGCGTATGAAACTATTTTTCCTAAATGACCAATAAGATCCCTTTCTAAGTAGCAAAATATATTCCTTGTCTAGACAAGGAAGTATTATTATTTATATGGGTGATCCAGTGAATAAATTGAAGTTAATATTTTTTTTTAACTTAAAAAAATTTTTTTATTCATTATTTTTAGAGAGGACAGAGAAAGAGGCAGAGAGGGAGAGAAACATCACTGTATGGTTGCCTTTCACCTACCTCCAGCCACGGGCCTGGCTGGAGACCTGGCTTGCAACCTGGTTATGTGCCCTGACTGGGAATCGAACTAGTGACCTTTGGGCTTACAGGCTGGCACCAATCCACTGAGCCACACCAGCTAGGGTCTGAAGTTAGTATTTTTCAACTAGTTATCTGAATATAGTGTGAGGCCAGCATTATACTTTGTGCTTTGATTGTGGATGATTAATAATGAAAATAATCTGATATTTACACATAGTTTATGCTTATAGATAAGTAGAGTCAAAACAAACATCTTTTAAATGTGTAAAGACATAAACTGTACATTATTCTATAAATATTACAGACAAAAATGACAAAATAACCATATATAGTGACAACTTTAATGACCAGAATAAAATATTTGTAAATAGATTTTTCTAACCTCATTTAAATGATCTGTTGTTCTAATTATTATGATTATATTGCTCTTTTAAAGAAATAATTGGATTTGTATTGAAATTTTAATTAGCATTTGAGGCCCAGATTGTTTTAATTTTCTAATTTAGAGTAAAAATTTTGAACAACTGTTGTTGCATCTGTAACAACAGTTTTACATTTTGTCATAATATACTAATTAGCTTTTAATGATAGGAAACTGAAGCTGCAGAGAAATTGCGGATAGCCAAGAATAATTTAGAGATATTAAATGAGAAGATGGCAGTTCAGCTAGAAGAGACTGGTAAGAGATTACAGTTGGCAGAAAGTAGAGGTCCACAGCTCGAAGGCGCTGACAGCAAGAGCTGGAAATCAATTGTCGTTACAAGGTAGGAATAAGTACTTTGCAACTTGCATGAAGTTTAATCAGTTGTAATCGTGCCATTGTTGTAAAAGAATACCACACTATTCCGGTTAACTTGGTTCTTTTCTGATGAACCACAGTTTGTTTTAACATTATGCTTAATCTTTTTCTGTCCTAGCATTGCCGAAGAACCTTTGTCTTCTTTAAAGAATTGAACTAATTTGGGAGGCAGGGCTGGAGCTGGGCTGAGGGTGTTGGAGCTGGATGGACATTGTGAAGCTGCCGTCAGCCATGAGCCTCCACTGATGCTGCCCAGCTTCTCCTGGGCACTGCTTTGTCCAGCTGCAACTCATCTCTTCTGTTGTGTTCATTTTCTACCTCAAGTATAAGTCAGGCACAGTGGAGCTGTCTTGTTACCAACTAGCATTCTAGGTCTAGGCTGTGCTGTAGTCTCAGCAACTTGTTCTTCAAATAACCCCAACAGATGCATTCAGCAGCAGCTCTGGTTTCTTACTGGCCTCTACTTTCTTGCATTTGCTTTTCTCCCACCTTGTGAACCTTTTCCACAAGGATGTGTGATTCCTGACTGTCCAGCTTTGTGGCTGTGAAAGAGGTATGGCAATTCACAAGCACACTTTTCGTGTGTTCATTGCCACTACGACTGCAGTGCTTCATCATGACTCTGATGAGTCAGTAAAAGGCTTCACTGTCATTCTCATTTCCAACCACAACCAGCTGCTTAAAAGTAGTGTAAAAGCCAGAGATCAACGAAACCCTGCCCATGTTCTTTCCCATTGAAGTCATCCTGTATTATGCTGTGTTCTTTATATCTGCTGGCCTCCTTTCAAAGGCAAACTCATCTTAAGCTTCCTGCATTCACAGTTTTTTATATCCATGCATCCCCAGTTTCCCTTTCAGCATCTACCTGCTATTTAGAAGGACATGATGAAGGGTGGGGTGGCAGTCACCATTACTACCACTAGGATGGGAGCCTTAGCACTGCCATGCTACAGCGAATCCAGTAGTGGACCTGCTGCACTGCACCTGGCCCTTGTCAACCAGTGTGAGGAGACAAGAGGAAGGTTATGCAGGTGATTGGAGGACAGCCCACATAGCCAGGCAGATCCTGTGGAAGGTGCTTGGTTCCTGCCCCAATGTACTGAGGAGTCAGAAGCCACTCTTCCCCACCCTAGCCCTCTCTTAATTCTGTCTGATGGCTAGTGTAGGCATTGAATGAAATCATTCATGACAGCATAAAGGAGAGAAGGCATTTCTTTTGTCTGCTTGGACCCCGGCAGATGCTCTCAACCAGTAACACTATCGGTTGATTTCTTATTTTATTTTTCCTAGAATAATGTATGGCTTTGAAGAATTTCAAGTTGCTTTAACATGCATTTATTCAGCAGATATATACTCAATACTTGCCAAACTCTGCTTCATGTTTTTCTAAAGGTCCTTCTTCACCTAAGTTCCTTCAGAGAGGCAAGTAGCTTCCATGGAGAAACACTTAATTTCACTGTGACCTTAAGTGAATCACATCTCTTTTCTGTAAACTCAACTTTCTGTACCTGTGGAAATAATAATCCCTGTCCTCCCTTTTCTAAAAAAAGCTCTGTGAGCCTGCAGAAAAGATTATTAAATGGGTAAAGGATTTACAAAGTTTATAAACATCTGAGACATGTGATAATATTTAGTTGAAGATGACATTGTCTTTTAGATTATTTGTGTGTGTTTAATCTGAGAACTGCACAGGCACCTAAACCTATTAGTAGGCCTTTGATGAACCCACTTGAGAAAGATGTAAGGCTTTAGTGGAATCTACTTGATCAAGACAAGACTCATTCTAATTCTTGGGCTCCAACCCTTAAAAAAAAATTACTAAGATCTATAGCTGGGATTTATATCAGGCCTTCTCCTGACTGCTGGCTCTGGCTGGGACACTGCAGAGTTGTTCCACTGTGAGGAATTAGAGAAGACCTCCTTTTGGGTAGCATTTGAGCAAGGAATTGAATGAAGGAGTGGCTTCTGATATTCTACCACTTTGGTTGATAGTCTTCATTAGCTTAAGAACATTGCCTTCTAATCTGAGTTTCTAATATTTCTCAAAAGCTTTTTGAATGTATTAACGTGATAATTTTCTTTCCTTGCACTCTCTTTCCCTGATTTCTCTGCCAAAGTGTTCCTTCTTCTCTCTGGAGAAGTTGTAATAGTTACGAGTATTGCTTCTCTTTGGGGTTATGATGTGCTTGTAAAACCATTTTGGCTCAATGTTTTAAAAATTTCTATTGAAATCTGGATTTTTTTTTTTTTTTAACTACTGATCATTTCTTTAAAGGTTACATATCTATACAGATTTTTACAAGTTTCATCCCTCCCCAACTTTGGCAATTTCTCTCACCCATACCTGTGCATATTTTCCTTTCCCAGCAGCATTTTTTTAGTTTTGTTTTACCTGAATACCTCCTTTTAAAAAAATCTGTGTGTGTGTGTGTCTATGAAATGCTTTAATTTGTGATCTTTAACTGTATTCTAAGAATATCCAATAATATGGAATTGATAGTCTGAAGAATTTTACTTTCAAGTTTTTGTTTTGCTACTGAAAAAGTTATTATTTTAATATTTCATAGTTTAGGCTTCAGCCTTGTTTATAACCTTGGGAAACACCTAAATCCTCTTTTTTAATTGGCCTCTGTTAGTTGGGGATACTTAGTCCTTGCTGACATCTAATGCTAAATAAATATGTAGCAGAAGATTTGATTAAAAGAAACAGTATAATATGATATTCATTGTTGGTTTTAGTGCAGTAATTGGAACTGACTTAAATCAATAAGATAAATTATTGTCCATGTCTACATATTTTTTCTTATGTAGACATAAATATTTTTATTTATTCTTTTAGAATGTATGAAACCAAATTGAAAGAATTGGAAACTGATATTGCCAAAAAAACCCAAAGTCTTACTGATCTTAAACAGCTTGTAAGACAAGCAACGGAGAGGGAACAAAAGGTTAAGAAATACACCAAAGACCTTGAGCAACAGGCAAGTAATGTAATTTTCAGTTACATGATAAAATAATGTATTATGTCTCAAGCCATTCCTTTATATTGTCTTGTGTAGGTAAAAATGAACTCTTGATTAATCCTTATCCTGAAAAGCCCATTTAAGTGAACAGCACCACCATTTGTCCTTTTGTTGAAGCCAAAAACCCTGGATCCTCAACTCCTTTTTTCTTCTCTCACACCCACCTTTTTCATTAAATTATGTCAGCTCAATTTGCAAAATATATCCTAAACAATGGCTCAGCACCTCCAACACTGCCCGTCTGGTCCAAGTGTTCTGTCACACCTGAACTATTGCAACCATCTCCCGACTGGTCTCCCTGCTCCCACTCTTGCCTTCTTTCACCTTCTGCCTATCCCTGATCCATTCTCCACATAGTTTCCAGCTAATCCTTACAGCAAATCATAGCAGTCCCATCGTTACACACATCTCATGGTGCCCCACTAACTGCAGTAAAACTGTCAAGTTCTTTTCATAGCCTCTAAGGATCTACATAGTCTGGCATCTGGTTTCCTTTCTAGCCTCATCTTTACTTTCCCGTCATTCATTGTTCTAGCCACACCAGCCTTCAGTCCTTTAAACAAACCAAATTCATTCAAGCTTCAGGGTCTTGCACTTGTTTCTCTTGTTTAGAATAATATTTACCCACTTCATTTCTGTTTAAATGGAGGCACTTTAGACCTTCTCTAAGCCTTTGGCACCTTCCATCACTCTCTGTCCTCTTACCCTGGGTTATTTTTATTTTTTAACAGTCCTTCCTTCCATCTGACACTGTTATCACATCACATACTCATTGTTTTCCTCACCAGAAATGTTAAGGGCTATGGGAACATGCAGAAAGGGATTTGTCTGCTTTTTTTACTTCTGTGTTCTATGCCTAGAATGATGCCTGGCATATAGTAGTTAATAAATAATTACTGAATGACTAGTGAACAGGTGATGATAGATTATGGTCCTGTGTGCTTTGAAAACCCAACTTTTAATATTATGCCTTATTGAAAATGTGTACCTTTATAAAATCTCATTGCTTCATGTCAAACTGTCTTTTAATTTTTCATTGTGCCCAAAGATTGAGATTCTCAAACATGTTCCTGAGGGTGCTGAGATGGAGCAAGGCCTTCAACGGGAGCTTCAAGTTCTTAGGTACATTATCTCTTCCAATGGCAACTCTTTTTTTTCTTTTCTTTTTTAATGTAAGCAGGCTTACTATGTCTAGAGAGGTAACATTTTTCAACGTTGCTACCTAAAAGGCTTATCAGCCTTATTTTATCCTTCTAATTCCAATCATTCTTTTATATAACAAATGCTGGAAAAAAGAAAAAAAAAACCAGTAAACCAGATCCAAATATAGGTATCAAATATAGGTGGTTGTTTTTTATTGTTTGTTTTTCACACTTTCTTAGTAGCATAGAATGTATTAAACCTTAACTTTCCAGAGACAAATATTAACTTAAGGGGGTTGGGGGGGAAGCCTTTACTTCCAGGCTTCTCTGTAGCCTTCTCTTATGAGACTCCTCCATTAGGAAAACTAGTCTTGAAAATGGTATTAGGTTTGATTTTAAGAAAAACATGAAAAATTTTGATCCCGTGATCTCTCTTTGAGTATCGTAGCATTGCAACAAAATAAATCAATGCCTTTATGAATATTAGATTTGTAAGCACTATACCTCACACAATTCATAGGAAATGCCCATATATTTTGTGTAGCAATCTTTTTGTTTTGTTTTAACACATTATTATTGTGCTCTAGATTAGCTAATAGTCAGCTGGAAAAAGAGAAAGCAGAATTAATCCATCAGATAGAAGTACACAAAGACCAAAGTGAAGCTGAAAGCATCGTACATGGTAATGTATTTTACAACAGTTTAGGTAACTGAAGTATTTCAATTAGGATTTGCCTTTTTTGTTTGTTCGCAAATTTCTGATAACTGTCTTCCTATAAAGTGAAATCCCCAATATGTTTTTGGAGCTGTCTCTTCCTCCACGCAACATTATTATTCCCATCGAGCCCTGTGCAAATACTCAGTGTTTTTTCCTTGTTTTATATGGATTACTGATGTAATCAAGATACAGCTCTGAGTGATGAATACTAGGTTGGTTTATTGCTTCATTTTTCAGTACAGGCCCTTTTAAGCCCTCTAAACATTTTCTTCTACATGTTATTAAAACCTTTTGAATTTAAAATTACATATATAAGTAAAAATATTCTAATTTTTTAGAATGTCTATCCTTCTATACCCTTTCATTTACATTCAGAAGTGATTACTACTCATTCCCCTATTCCTATGTGCTTATGTATGCATATATACATATATCTATAATGTATATGCATATATGAGGTCTGTCCAGAGAAAGTCCAGCCGTTGTTAATATGAGAATGGTTTGTGTGACATGGATGTAACCTGGCAGCCAAGGAGAGTGGACTGGAATGTGCCTGTGTGAACAACGACAACTTCAATGTAGTAATCATTGAGGGTGGTAGACACTTCAGTGGGCATGTGCACTGTATGGCCATCACTTTCAAAACAACTGAGGGAGTAAAGCAACAAATCTGCATCCAATTTTATACTAAGCTTGAACATTCCTCCTCAGAAGTTATTCAATGTAATGAGTGCAGCATAAATAAAAGTGTGGCACAAACACTTGAAAGATGGTCGAAAATCTGTTGAAAGAGATCCACATTCAGAAAGGCCTGCAACAAGCAGAACACCTGAGTATTTTGAACACGTACGGGCTGTACACAATAAAGATCAGCAACTGACAGTTCAAGAACTAGAAGCTCATGTGGGGATTCTAAAAACTGTCTCTGAGATTTTGATTCAGGATCATGAATCAAAATGGCGTGAAACGTGTGACAAATATGTCGTTCCTTGGTGTCAGTTGATGACGACATTGATTCAAACCAATACCAGTGAGCCAGATTTCCTCAAGAGGGTCATAACTGGAGATGGATTGTGGTCTACAGCTGTGATCCAGAAACGAAGGCCCAGTGGTCCCAATGAAAATCACCTGGTTCTCCTCACCCAAAGGTGTGGCAAGGTTGCAGCAAAATTAAGACCATGTTAACTGTGTTTTTTGATTGGGAAGGTGATATCCATGAGTACACCCCTCCAGGCCAAACAATAAGGAGCACACCCTCAGTGTTCTTTGTCTGTTGAGATGCAACATGATGAGAACAGCTGCAGCTATGGGCAACTGGTGATTGGCACCTTCATGACAACAGTGCGCCTGCTCATGCATCACATCTTTTGCAGAGGTTTTTTTGAAACATCAAATCACCCAGGTGAATCAGCTTCTCTACAGCCCAGATTTCACACCTTGTGACTTCTGGCTTTTCCCAAAACTAAAATCACCTTTGAAAGAGAAGAGATTTCAGATTGTCCATGAGATCCAAGAAGATACGATGAAGCAGCTGGTGGAGATTCCAACAAAGGATTTTGCAGTGTTTTGAACAGTGGGAGAGATGCTGGGAGGTCATCATAGGTAGGAAGTGACAGAGACAGGATGAAACCTAAATCTAGGGAACTCCGAAGCTCTTCTCCATTCCCTGCTATTGATCACTACACTGCACTGCCTCTCAGTGACTAAAGCTACATGCACTCTCAACGGTGTTGCTCATAGCATGTAGCTTGGTGTATTGGACTAGACACAGTATACCAAAAAAGCCTGTTCATGCTATAGACCTTAGGCAGTTCTCTAACCCTCAAGTTTCCTGAGGGGGAATTTCTGAACCCCCATATTCCTTACCTCCTGAAGAGATTAAGGTACCTATATTTCAAAGATTGTCAAGGCTCAAAATCAAAGCATAACTGCTGTGGAAATTCTAAAACCTGCCCTGTTTTAATATAACTGGTCATTAGACTAAGTTTTACAAAGTGCTACACACATTACCAATCTGTGTAATACACAGCATCCCACTGATGAAGACAGTCAACAATATGGCAACCCAGTGATTAAGAATCAGTTCTGTAAAAAATCATTAGCACCTTGTGCAAAAATGAGGGAAACTTTGAAAAGTTTGGGTTCTGCTGACTCTATTTTCATAAAAATGGTGAGGAAAATATTTCCCATCTCTAAGTTATAGAGGACCATTTCAAGGACACCTTAGGAGAATCTACTTAGTCCCACTCATGAGAATGTTTGCTGATCTTTTACTTAAACTTTTATTCTTATTTACCCTTCAATAGCTGCAAAATGACCACCGCATGGCATAATACAGGTAGTGTTGAAGAAAATCTTTCTAGCAGATGGCAAGGAAAACAAAAATACCATTTGTCCATTGGTCCGTTATAACATTAAGGAGACGTTAACTCTGGGGAGGAAATCCATAAAATAAAGCCCTTGTGCTGCTGTTTGTGTGCTTACCTTTTCCACCCAAATATCAGGACTTCTATCAGGGCTTCTTCACCTTCATGCTATCCATCCCTCCTAATGCTTTTTCACACAGTAAGTATATGGAATAGCTAATATTGCTGGGGAGCAGGGCCACTGGGCTGCCTTACAGTTGTAGTCCCTTACCTAACAGTCTACTTATTCCCCTGAACTTAACTAATTTTCTGGGCTCTAGAATTTTTCTATGGAAAATATGTTTCTTTCCTTCCATGTAAAAATCAACCTCATTCTACACTTCTAGTATCTGGCAGGTGCCTCTCCCCTTTGTCTGCCCTAGAATTACAATACCTGATAGAGGTAACAAATAGTATTCACAGCCTAAAGTGTATCAGCCTTTAAAATGATGTATTTTCTGAGCTTTAGGTTCATAAGTTTTCTTATTCTCTGAATCAAATCCTCTATCTTGACTTAGAGTGGGAAAAAGCTGAGTCTAATTTTCCTTTGTTTCTTTTTCTTTTCTTTTTGGCAGATCCTAATCAACTAAAGGAAAAGGTAAAAGATCTTGAGACACAACTTAAAAGCTCAGATCTAGAAAAGCAGCATTTGAAGGTAAATGTTTAATATATCTAATTATAATATTATAAATGTGTTCTGAAAATAGCTACTGAAAACTATTTGTATGATCACTGTTTTGAGTTTTAAGTATGTATAAAAAATGTCTGGGATTACATTTTATACTTATAGTTGACCTTGACATTACAAAGTTCATTATATTCAGCTGTATTTAAAACTATTGTAGAAAAGCTACCAAAAAAATTGAGACAAACAGTATTAAAGAGTAAATTTATTTTTTAATTGCCACAAATATAGTTGATTTTAATAAGTTTTTGGTCACATTGTGAACAGTGCCTTTTATTTCCTTTTGCAATTCTTTTCAGGAATAGTTCCCTTCCTATAAAAAAAGATATTTATTATGCTTTATCTCTTTAAAAACCTGTAAATAAAACAAAAGAACATGAAAGTTAACTAGTGATCTCTGGCTATTCTAAATGGTCATTAAAGCTCAAATTGTCTCCTTACCAGATACATAACTCTTTAGCCAGGCAGAAGGCCTAGAGTTTCCCTGATCATAAATATATTTATATGAGGTTGACCATTATTCATTACAAATTACATATTTGTAAAGAAAATATAAATGAAGCCTAAGCCAAAGAATCTTAACCAAAACTTTAATGCTATGAATAGCCATGTCTTTATCTTATCTGAGTATCTGAGAGTATGCTTTTGGAAAAAGAATAAATCCCAGTAAAAGAATACAATGTAACTTACAAAATAATTTGATTGACAAGTTAGTTACTTATACTGCACAATGAAACCTTATTAAAAATTTTTTAAGAAAATACTTCTGCCTTTGTATTTGGCTATTCTGATTACTTTGGCTTTCATGTTTATATCTCTTTAGTTCAAACCTAGAGAGTATATTACATATCTATGTATGGCTTTTAAAGGCAATATGTTTCTATCAGGAGGAAATAAGAAAGCTAAAGAAGGAACTGGAAAATTTTGATCCCTCCTTCTTTGAAGAAATTGAAGATCTCAAGTATAATTACAAAGAAGAAGTGAAAAAAAATATTCTTTTAGAAGAGAAGTTAAAAAAACTTTCTGAACAACATGGAGTTCAATTAGCTAGTCCTGTTGCTGCCTCTGAACAGTTGGAAGATGAAGAGGAAAATCCTGTTTATTTCCCCATTTATTAAGGGGACAGCTATAATTGTAGTTTTAAATTATTCCACTATTTAATTTTATATGTTAAAGTTCCATCTGGGAATTCAGGAAGTCTCTGACCTACATGATTTCCTTTCCAATACCTTATACCTATATCTAAATTTGAATTTTAAGTAAATAAAATTATAAAGTTTTTAATATTAGAAAAGTATGTATTTGAAGATGTTCAAAGTACAACTATCAAATAGACAATGAGCTATGGTGGACTTCTGTACATTCATAATGTTTTAATTAAGTTTTTAAAGAATGTGAAGGTAAACTTGAACAATTTTAACATTTAAAATTAGGGTTCTATATATACTTACCTATTTATATGTGTTATGGTTCTTAAATTTTATGTATATTTTATATATATAATAAGTCTGAGCCATGCTTTGTTAAATGTCTAGCAAGAGTACATTAAAGTCAGCTTAAACTATTTAATTTTGAAAGTAAATGATCCAAAATTATTGGTTTCATTGTTGTTTTTAAATTACTACCCAGTTATAAGTAGCCAGAATCCAATCCTTTGTACAAGCTGGGGAGCTTATTATTACTTACAGTTTTAAGTCCAGGAACCTTGAGATATTTTTACCTTTTAAACGTGGCAGAATATTCAGGATTCACGTGTAACAGCAATAAAGCTGGTTTTTAATTACATTTCCAGATTACGTATCAAGTATTATATCTTTGAGCCTACTAAATTTCTGATTATCTATTTTTGAAAAATGATAAAATAAACACTTAGTATCAAAAGCATAGTCATATTTGGTCAGGTTCATGTTAATAATAACTGGTTTTGAATTCAAGTAAGTATCTGGAATTGGCCAGCATAAACCAAGATGATGGCGATGGACCTAAAAAGAGAAAAAATAGGAATTAGTTTTAACCTGTATAATCTTCCTTCACTTAAAAATATTTATTTTGAGTGCCTACCATACACTTTATCTTACCTTACATAGTTCTTAATTTTTTAAGATTTTATTTTTAGAGAGAGGGGAAAAGAAGGAAACATTGACGTAAGAGAGAAAAATCAATCGGTTGCCTCTCACATGCCCCCAACCAGGCACCTGGCCTGCAACCTAGACATATGCCCTGACCAGGAATTGAACCAAAGACCCTTTGGTTCACTGGCCTGCACTCAATCCACTGAGCCACACCAGCTAGGGCAGTCTTTATTTTTTCATAGCTGCTTTTACATATTTGTTTGTCTATCATCCCCATTAAAATGTGACTTTCATCAAGGCAGAGAGAGATGTTTAGTGGATTCTGTATTGCTAACACCTGGAAACCTGCCAGGAACATAATCTAGGGCTCTAAAAGATTTAAAAATTGGGTCTGTTGCTAATAGAGAAGCTACCCAATTGTGGGTGGGGGACATTCCACCCAAAGGGAATATTCATGTGACAGAATGGTGTTTTTTTTCTCTGTAATTATTTAAGTATGGTTAGAAGTTACACAATGTGCTTGTGAGACTGGGGTAGAGGCAGTTCCAGAAAGTTAAGCAGGTGCCAGATCATGAAAAAGCTTAATGTCATTAAACAGTTTTACACAGGGAAGATTCTCATTCATTTATAATGAATGGCCAGGACAGGGGTGATACTGAAAGTTAATGTTTAAGAGAGCAATATAATAACTCAAGTATGAATCTTGGCTTAAATGAAAATTAACAGCTAATTAGTCAGGGATGAAAATATAGTCAATAGGTCAGAACCTTTAAGAACTGATCGTTGGATGTGTAAAGTAATGAAGAGCAGGGTTAGAAATGATATCGAAGTTTTTGGCTTCAGTGAATTGTTGGAGTCAGGGGGTTGTTATAACTATGTCCAGTTTTGAACATGACAGATTTCAAGAACCTCTGAGAAATCATGTAGACAGAAGAGGCATAAAGTATAAAATAATCTATTCTGTATATATTAACTGACCCCTGGCACTCTTTTTAGCTCAACAAATTCTACACCAAGTAAATCTGGGAATACTGAATTGAACAGGATGTAGATGTGTGAATTGAAACAGGATTAAATGCTATAATTACAGATTGTCTGAGTGAACACTACTGTGCATCATGAATTTCCGATAAGAGAATTAGTAGTATGCAGGGTTTTCCAGATCTGAAGCCAGATATTTCTATCACCTGAATTCTGAAGCACATCTAGAACTCCTGTCCCACAGGACACTACTGGGAAGCACTACTTATCATATAAAAAATGGTGGCATGTAAGATGAACAAATTAAATTTCTCACACCATCAGAATTACTGTAATTTGTAGAGTATTTTAGTGCCACTTCTACTTTGTCTTAGGAACATAAGAGGACATAATCACACAAGCTATTCTCTGCCATTACCTTGATTAAATAGCCGTCATTGCAATGCCACACTATTCCTTCAATTTTACCCTCTCTGCAGCCTTCAAACCAGGACAACAGATCCTCATGCTTCAAGGTAGGTAAATTTCTTATCTGAAATGCACCATGTGGTATAAGAAGATGTAATGGATGCTTCTTGCTTCCTAACCCTAAAATGGTAAAGTCTTGCCATTAGCCATACAAAGATTTCAAACATGAGAAAATATACCTTAAAAAAAAACCTTTTATTTTTGTCTATTCTATACCAGCTAGATGTCTTTTTGAAAATAGTTTCAAAGGAATGCAGCCACACCTATTCATTTAAGTATACTATCTATGGCCTGTTTTAGAGGCAGCCATAAAACCTGAAAGTTTCTATCTGGCCTCTTACAAAAAAAGTTCAACACCCCCTGCTCTATATCATTAGCAATGTTCACTATGATTGAATGTTTGCCAAATAGCCATACCATTATCTCAGCTAACTTGTATCATTACTATCTTAGCTTTTCCCACCTGCCAATCAGTCTGCTGATCTTTATATAGGGTTTTGCCATTCAAGCTGTAATGTTCTTAGGCTTGTTCTTTATCCATCCCTCGTCAACAGCGGACTCCATGGTGCCCTTGGGGCTTGTACTCAATTCATCATAGCTTATTGATATGCTCTTCATTGCCAATTCTTTATTCACTTTACACTTAGCAACTAATTAATGCTACACCAATTACCTAGCCATGGAAAGCACGGTATGATTTTCATTCAGCTCAGTTCATTTACATTTTAAAAATGAAAAGTTACACTGAGTTACACCTTTCACACATAATTTTATAATGTAATTATAGGAAAGAAAAAGGCAAAAGAAAAAAACGTTGTGGGCTAGTAAAATGATTAGGTAAATTTCTCCATGGACATAAAATTAAAAGAAATGGCTATAATCCTAGGCTTCTAAAGTCAAATTTATTTGTCATTTCCTGTGTGTATGTGAGGTTGAACCTAGGGAGTTCTCTTTATAAATGAATTACTATAATGAAAAGAAAAAAGGCTTTACTCACCATATGGATTTCCATTAATATTTGTTCCTATAAGCTCCAGGGTCTGTTCTAACAGATCTGATAAAGGTACTGCACTAATCTCCAAAAGACCAGCATCATCAGGATGATGTGTCAGTACCAGGACGATTTCAAATTCATAATTAACTACAGAGGAATGCCAGCAATACTGTTTGTTATTTTTTTCCACTGGTACCCAACCTATCATTTGAAGAAAAAATGTGTGTGTTATTGCACTTTTTTTTTGTGCATTGAGACTTAAGGTAATTTTTATTTTTGTAAATTTTCTATATTTTCTGGATGTTCTATCATACACAAATATCACTTTTAATGTCAGCAGAAAAAAGTTTTACTTTTAATCATAATTTTTTTTTAATTATAAGGTTTCAGTTTTATTCTTTTGAGAAATTAACTTGATTATTCACTACAGAACACATTTTTTAGCATTTTTACTAGAAAATTCACCTTTTCAATAAGAATTGTGCACCATTCTAAAACACAAAATTTTAAAATTTTCTCCCTTTGCAGTTTCAGAGATAACAGACATATGCAGCAACTGTTCCACAATTTATTGCATTGTTATATATTTACTGAAAAAATGATCAGTTATTCAATGTTATTACTATTCCTGTCTTAATTTGTCAGCATAGACTTCCTTACTGTTCTATGACATATACGCACTGCCCGCCCCCCTATTTTTATGATAGTTCCATTAAAAACTTTAACTTTAGTTCAGCTGTATCCTGCCTAATAATCTTCAGGATACACTTCAAATTCCTTTAGATGGAATACAAACCCTTTAAGATCTGAGCCCATTCCACATCTCCAGCTTCAATTTTTATACAATCTCCAAACGTCATACACCCAAATATTCTAGCCAGAATAAAGTGTTAAGTAAAATTTCCAACAGATTCCATGACCTCTTCTTTTCAACAACTTCCTGTTGTCAAGCTTCATTACAGATGTCACTCCCCTTAGAGGCTCCTCTGAACACCACAGGCTTCACTATAAATTCTTACTCTTTTCTCTGACTATACCCTATGTACTTTTTCCATTCTTATACGCTATTATTGTTTGATTCCCCGCCCCACTTCTGCATGACCTTTCAGGATAAGGGTCTGATCTTCCTTTTGTGTTACTAGAACCTAAGAGTACTGCACATTTTAGGTACTCGAGACATGCCTGTTAACCTGAACCTTTATCTGGGTGATCTTTCTACCTAGCACATCTTTGCAAAAATTTTGTCTTCTCCAGTAAAACCACTTGTGAGATACTTATTTTCACCTCCCTTAATTGAAATGGTCTTCTAGGGTCTTTGCAAAAAGAAAAATACAGAGATCATTATCCGCAATCTGGAAGGTAGAAGCTTCTTAATCTCACTTCAGAAGAGATGCTTTTCCCACTCAACACAAACTGTCCATCTTAGAAGTGATCCTAAACCTCAGAGGACATTCTTGATAGGAAGCAACTTTGTATAAACTTAACATAAATTAGACTAAGAAATTTTGTGCCATATAGCTAATTGCTATAAAAAAGCAAAATAAAGTTAAATTGTAAAATCTCTGGTCAAATGGATCTTTTTTTCTTTATACTAATAAACACAAAATTGCATATTAGAAGAGATTTTGTGATACCGGGAATGTGTCCATTTTCATCAGGCATTGGATTTCCATTTAATTGTTCAATTTCCTTTGCTGGTATCCAGCACTCTGGAACAGGTTTGAAGTCCTCCTCAACATTCCAAAAAAATTCTAGAAGAGTTAGATAATCTTATATGTGGTGATAGTTTTAAAAATATATAAAATACTTAACAAATTGAAAGTGAGGATAACTAATAAACCCCATACTATAAGTTATCATATAATTATTCTTCATTCATTATCACCATAATGTGACTACACTTCTCAGGGTTAGGGTGCTAATGCCTTGTATTTTGAATTTTGAAAACACTAGTGTTTGCAAACATAGGCAAGAGTCTAACTTGCCAGTATTCCCATGTATAGATTAATGATGAATTTTTAATGCACTATGAATACAGATATATATAGATTACATACATGAAGTGTGTAGAATGCAGTGATAAACATATATTGACTTGTATAATATTTAGAGGCATTTTAATTTAATAATTAACAACTATAATAATCATTTGAGATTTGTGCCTGATTAGTAAAATTTACATGATTATCTCTTAGGCAGACAAAATCAATGTGTTGCTTATAATATATATAGTAATTTATATGTTTTAATAAAAATGACCTACTATATGAAGTCACAGGAATATTCTTTTACATATAAAAATGTTCAATTCTAATTTTTTTCTTTTTCGAAGTGCTTGAATTATACAAAAAGATATAATGTATAGAAACACCACAGTAAGAAGTAGATCACAAATTTTTCAAGTATTTAAATAATGAAAAGCTAAAGAAAAGACCTACTAACCTTTTGAGTTTTGCTTTGAATGTAGAAAATTTCTAAATCTTTTCTCAGCTACTTTGGTAGGTTTTCTATCTAGTCGAGCCCACAGATATGGCTGACCTAAAGAAAGAAAAAGAAAAATATTAAAAGGAAAAAAATGAAATTTGCCTTAAAACACATTTCAAAATAAAAGTTTTCAATAAATAGTAGGGTCATCTTCTTCAAGAGAAACAACCCTAGAGGACAAAGTGAAATAAGCAGTCTTAACAGACACATTCTACCTAGCAGTACCTGATACCGTAAGAAGACAAGCAGTGGTTAGAGAATGGTAGGATGGCATACAAAGAAAAGTATGTGGCCCTTTCACAGGCCATATTTTATTAAAGCTGGCTTTTGTGAGAAACTGAAGCTACCTCTATGCTAAATGGAAATAAACCAGATAATTCACACCTTCTCTGAAACACCATAACTAGGAGGGTTTAACTCAGGAAGGTTTGGACTTAGGGTAGGATGTCAAGGCATAAAGCACTGACTAATAGTGATACTTTGCATTCATGGGCTTGAGAGGTTTCTGGTAGTTGTGTCTGCCTTCATTAATGAAAGACTCCTGGAGGGCTCTGCTGTTGAGTCTGGCTACTTAGCAGGAGCATGCCTTTGTGACCAGCAAAATAGAAAAATCCCCAGCTTACTCTATTTTGGATTCCCTGTTTCAAAGGTGTTCTAGGCACACATCAGGGGTGCCTGATTTGAGTGTGTCCTGCCTGCTAGGACCTGGGGTGTGGGAGGGCAAGGGGAGGGAATAACAGGAGCTCTCACCTGACCTCTCCTGACCTTTTCCTGTGACAGTTTTTGGCTGTATTGTACATCCTTACTTTTAATACCCTTGCTATATTGTTTCCTTTACCTGTAATAAACTTTGGATTTGTAAGCACTGTCACTGCTAGGTTTTCTTTAGCAATCTAACCTTCAACTGCTACCACTGTGCGTAACCACACAAAAGGATACACACTGAAGTTTCCCAACATAAATACAGAAGAACCTGATTAAAATTATAGTGTCATTTCTGGTTGAATGGACCTTTTGTTCTTTTTAGTAATAAACAAAAAAAATCATTTCACTCAAGAAAGTCACTATGAAAAAAAGGCCCAACAGAAAATAACAAGTACTGGTGAGGAGGTGGAGAATTTAGAAACTTGTGTACTGTCAGTAGGAACATAAATGGTGCAAATTTTATGAGAATCAGTATGGAAGTTCCTCAAAAAACCAGAAGTAGAATTATATGGTTCAATAATTTCACTTCTGGATATATACCCAAAAGAACTGGAAGCAAGGTCTGGAAGAGGTATTTTTACACCATGTTCATAGCAGTATTGTTAGCAATAGCCAAAAGGTGGAAGTTGCCCAAGTATACATTAATGGATGACTAGAGAATGTGGTGTATATATACAATTGGATATTATCCAGCCTTATAAAATAAAGGAAATGCTGACATGTACTATAAACTATATATATATAAATGTTGAGGACATTATGCTAATTTAAATAAGCCAGTCACAAAAAGACAAATATTGTATATGGTTCCTATTTTTGTACTAGGGTTATTGAGAGTAGTCAAAATAATATGAAATAGAATGGTGGGTGCCCAAGGCTGGAGGGAGGTGAAATGGTGAGGCGTTCAATGGTGCAGTTTTAGTTTTGGGATATTTCCAGTGATAGATGGAAGTAACAGCACAAGGTGAACTGTATGCATCATTGAACTGTACACTTAAAAATGGTTAAGGTGGTAAATTTTGTGGTATGTATATCTTATTACAATTAAAAATGAAAAAATGCATTTCAGAAAAGATTTCCTGATACCAGGAAATTGGATATATTGGAGAAATATATCCAATTTGTATTTAACTGTTCTATTTCTCTTGCTTGAATTGAGAGGTAAATAACCATCCAAAAGAAATTACAAAGATTATTTCTCATTTCAATGTATTATTTTCCTTAATTGTGGACAATTTCTATTTGAGATTTTTTACTTTTAAGTACACTAAAATAAATCAGACATTGTCAGCAGTTATAAAACATGGAATCAGCACTGGGATCACTTTAGGATCAGACAAACCTAAGTTCTATTACCAGTTCAGCCTTTCTTGGACAAATTATTTGAGTCCTCTGGGCCTCAGTTTCCGTATGTGTGAGATGGAGTGCTTATTGTACAAATCAGAGAACATATAATGCAATTATCATGTTGTATGGCCCTTAATAGGTATTAAGTAATAAATAATATTTGTAGTAATTTTATTTTACCTTTGTAGGTAGTAACATAACAACATGTTCCATCCACTTTTTCTGTTGGAATTGCATTGTATATATCTGCATCTAATGCCTTGTGACTTATAGTTTCAGTTGCCAAAACTTTAAATGGCTTAAAAAAGAGAGAGAAAAAAAAAAAAAACTGGTTTAACATAAGACACCATCTATACCCTTGCACACATTCTCACCTGGAATGTTCTTATTGTCACTAGTTCTAAGGGACAATCTTCTGTTTACCCTTCAAGGCAAATTAAAAATATTTAGTCCATCAAATTTTCAGGAATCATTCCCTCCTTTCTATGCTATCACAGCAATATTTGTTTTTCCACAGATTATTGATTATTCCTATCTATCCACCATAATGATGAGTTCAACACCAGGAACCATGCCCTGTGCAACGCTGCATTCCTAACACAGGTGTTTAGTATGTTCAATCACTTACTTGACAATTATTTGCTAAATGCCTCCTGTGAGTTAAGTATTGTTCTAGGCCTGGGAAATACAGAGGTGAACAGGAAAGTACTTATCTTTGGCGGAACTTTCTTTTTAACAAGGGAGACAACAGAAACAAAATGCATAATGTTAGGTCTGAGAAGTGCTAAGTTGAAAAGTAAGAGCCCTTTCAGATTTATTATGAGAAAATTGCACATTTATGATTTTTATACTGTCAGGAGAACAAGCAGAAAGAGTATCAATAATGGAGGAAAAGACTGTTTTTAGTGTTTCTATCAACTTCTCATGTGTAATTTATTTTCATTTCCAAGAAAGGCTTATACCACTGTTGTATGGTCTAAATTATTTGATGTAACAGTCACCTTACATAATGGGGAAATATTGCAAAATATAAACATTATACTTATGTACATGGGCTTAAGCCTTAACTGGAAGTATTGTTTCAGAGTCGAGTCAAGTTAGGAAAGTAGACTGACCTGATACTAATTCAATACTTTCAACATACAACTGACTGATTGGGGGATTTATTACTAATTTATGACACCAGTATCTAAGGATATCAATTAACCTGTGGAGATAGAACCAAGGTCTGGCCCACTGGTGTATGTTTAAATTCATCAAAGATCCCTGCGAGATCTGTCCATGGAGCTCCTGATGAGTACAAATATCCCTTTTGTAATAAATTATCTACCACTTTCTGTGATGGACATGTCTAAAGGACAACATAAGGTAAAAAGGGGAGTACACAGAGTTCTCCTTCTCTACTTCCATTACAAACTTTAACGTATGACTAGAAAAAACAAGGCATGTTTGCAAAAAATTTAACAGACAGTAAAGTGGTCCTCATCAATGTCTGGAGAGGGAAAATCACTGAGGTAACTCAAGACATCATAGAGAAGGTCTAATTCAAAACATTAAACATTCTGTAGGTGATCTAGGTTGAGTATACAGATTTGCAAAAATATAGTGGCAGGATTGTGCCTGAGTATGCCCAGAGGATAAAACAGACTTTGCTAGAACAAGATTTTAGTGATGTTGAACAGTAGACTAGGTCTGATGAACAGGAAGCCTTGAATTAGATAAGTTAAGGATTTGTATGTGATACTATAAACCCACGATTTTCAACCTTTTTCACCTCATAGCACACAAGCTAATTTCTAAAATTCTGTGGCACACCAAAAAATATTTTTGCTAACCTGACAAAATAATTAATTTTATTTACAAAAAAAGAAAGTAACTAATTACATACCCTTTTGCTCTAAAACGATTTTTATAAATCAGGTGCCTATGCTTGTATATAAGGATTTCTGATACCAAGAATTAAGCAATCAGATGCAAACTTGTTATGTGACATGACCAATAAAACACAATTCTATTAATAATCCTATATACTCATCGTTCAAGTCAGAGCATTCACAGTAGATAGCTACTGTTGTGTTGGCTGTTTTTTTGGTTTGTTTACTCATTTCTTTTTTGTTTGACAATCTAAAGGAAAAGCGGCCAGTGCCCTAAGTAAACAGACAGGTATTGCATGCTTTAAAAATTCTTGCAGCACACTGGGTTGAAAATCATTGCTATAAGCAACACTATAAACTACTCTGAATTACAAATGGACAAGAGAAGGACTTATTCTCTCAGTTGAAGGGAACTGTTACAACTATACTCCCTACTCAACATAAAAAGTTGAGAATCACAACTAGAGTAAACTATTCAGGATGACAATGTTACATATGGATTAGGTTTGTCAGGCTTGAAAAATAAAAGTTTGACAACTACTGCTACCCACATTTAGTAGTAACTGGTGTTTTAAGAAAAAGCGTTATGACAATCATTCTGGTGGCAAGAACTACAAAGTGTGATAAGCAGGATGTAAAATATTAAGAACTATAAAAACAGTGATGACAAGAAAAAGAATTGAGATGTTATCATTTAAAAAGCATCAACATAAATGGAAAACTGGCATGAACACTTCAGGGTTCATTCTTCAATTAAAAAAATACTCGTATTTATCTAGAGCCACCATGTGTCAGGTCCTACAAACTGGGACTAGAGATAACATGGTAATCTCATCCTTAAAGGTCTTTTCATCTGGCAAACAAGGAGAAAGCCAATGACAGTAATGTCAGGGGGCTGGAGGAGGTCGATGTCATATATACACACAGGTTTTGTATGATGAGTTGGAAACACCCTACTGATAACTGGGAACTCGACTATCAAGGGCTTTGCTATACATTAAAGAATTATCCTGAGACTGGTTACTAACTTTATTCACCAGTGTTTACTAGGGGTCTTCTAGGTGTAAAACTCAGTGCTGAGAGAGTAGAAAACCTTAAAATAACTGGAATAAGGGGTCTAGCTTTTGTAACCAAATTACGCTAGTTACTTAAAACAAGTCTTCTAAAAACTCCACTTGCAACTATCTATTTATTTTGGGGTCATCATTCTCTTGAAAAGAACTAAGGCTTGGATTGCGGTGAAAAAGTAAATACAATACTTAAGGGGATTTTCCCGGAAGTAGTAACCTGCGAAGAAAGGAGTTTAGTGTTAATGTGAGTGTTCAACGTCCACGCGAGGAAAAGTTTGAATCGCCTGACCAGAAACATTCTCCTGTCAATTTCCTCCCTTGTAACTGAGAAGGTACAAGAACCTGAATGGAGCTCAGGTCTGAGATCCCTACCCTCCACCTCACCAGTGAAACCTGCCCCAAACTCCTACCCTCCAAGGCAGCTCCAACGCTCCGCGCACCCTCTCGGGGTTGAAACCGCGCCAGGGGCACGAGAAGCCCGCACGAGACCACCCCCTGCTACCTGATGCTCCCTTTTGGTGGAGCGCTCCTCTTTCACTTCCGTCACAAACACACAGGGCATTTTGCGCTGTACAGAGCCGAGGCGCTTCATGGTGAGCCTGACAAGCACCGCCGATGGAAAGCACACTTCGGCACAGCACCAGGCCCCACGGAGGCGGGGATTCAGCCGTCGCACTCCAGCCACGCACACTTCACGCTCAGGCACTGGGGCAGCGCTACGTCCTACAGCACGGGGTGTGGGGCGGCGTAGCCCGCCCAGAAGCGTACCTGGCCGCGGTGCCTTCTGGGAGTTGTAGTGCGGAAGTCGATACACCTCTACGTCCCCTCCTGCGGTATTTTTTGAGTTAGTTCTAATGACCTAGAAAAAACAAAGATCCGTTTCTGGGGTGTGTGTGCTTCACTACACTTTTAACCGATGATATCTATGATAATTAAATAATATCACGTTATAAGCAACGAATCATTTCAATGGCGATTTAGTACCATTCTGATGAAACCAATTTGCCTGTTCTTTAAGTTCCTGGGAAAGCACTGTAGAAGTTTAGAAATATCCCGAAACATCCCACGGCGGAATGAAAATTGACTTCCCAGTAAGACATTTAGAAAACGCTGTAATTAAAACACCTGAGACAAAATAACAATTACCATTTGGAATACCCAACATAGTGAACCATAATATGGTCGAAGTTTGTTCTGATGTTTTTCAAGGAGTGCTAGGTTTAGCCTTAAACTAATCCAAAACTGCACGAATACCTATAACCAGATTTCAATCTCAAATTTTTCGTAGGAATCTCGGTTATCTTAAAGATAAGTTCCAACAGAGTCCAGCTGGCTTGAGTAGTTGTAGTCAACTTCAGAACTAAAACGGCTTTGGCTATTTCTCAAAAGGATAGTTGAGGGTGGTGATAAGACAGTCAATGACTCATTATAATAATTTTAAAAATATTTAGTAATATCCTTTTTATCTCATTGAAGCTAGTAATCTCTCAATAAGAGAATTTTGACTATGGCCACTTTTTAAATGTGCTTTGACAAGACCTAGGTCTCATTTCCATAGCTGTCTTATCTGCAACTATCATACTGTTCAGCATTTTCCTCGCTTAGCCATTGGGAAAGTAAAGAACTATGTCTAACTTAGAGTATCTATATATAAGGGAGTTCCCAAAGAATAAAAGATCCCTAAAAACATCTAGTTCAGTTTTTTTTTAATTGCTGGATTCAGAGGGGATGGAAGAAAAGAGATTTGCCATTTGAAAGTATTTACTTTCTCATAGGAAAACACAAAATGACGAAAAAAAATATATTTTTTAAGTCAGTTGGGGGAGGGCTTCACCTGATGCTAGCTGCAAGATCTTGGGACCAGGACCTTCTTAGCATTTTACAGTCAGCATTTATAGTAGCATTTGTTCCTCCAAAGGAATCCTAGAAAGCAGCTTGTTTCATGAGTTTCAGGGAAACAATAATTACATAACCCTCACAACTATCAACTGTCATTTCCCAAACGGCCACAGAATCTTCTAGGTCTGGCATTCTGTCATTTTTGGGGAAAGGATTATCTTTAAAAACATTCCACTTGCTTTTTGAATAGTAGCTGTAAGATGAACCATTCTTCAAGAAAGCGCTATTTATTTCAGTGCTTCTGTTTCCTTAGCGCTTGGAGCAAAGCCTCTGGCAGAAACAGAAGTCCAAATCAGGAGAGAGCCACAGGACCCATCCAGGGTGATAAACTGGACTCCTCAGATGGGTAGTACCAGCAGCTTTGCCTGGTCTACATAGCCTGTAGAGACATCAAGGGTTTCTACCAGCCCCCACACTCAGCGTGGTGTTATTGGATTACGAAGGAGAAAAAAGTCTTTCTTCTCTGACTGATGTGCTAGAGTTTTAGCATGCACCTAAGGTGGAAGAGACAGTGTGACTGTACCTTGGCCAACACAAAAATTTACAGAATTTTGGGACCTACCCCCAGCTGCAGAGTCAAAATCCCATCACTCTCTTACTAGGAGTAAAATTCCTCATGGTGTGTGGTCATAGCTTTCCCTCAAAGATGAAAATGAATTTACAAGAAAGACATGAGTAAGGAAAAGGGTCGGGGTGGGGTGTGGGAAGAAAAGAATAAAAAAGAGAGAGAGATTAGGGCCCCAGAAATTTGAAAGACTATGAAAATATACAGATTTATTTACTGTCCTTTGCAATGACGAAAAACAAAACAAAACAAAACAAAAAAATCCCCATTTTGGTTTGCCCTGCTTTTGCTGTTTATTGGAATGTAGTTGTCAACAACATACTTCAAGAGATAAAAATATTACTTCTGTCTTTTCCAAATGTAAAATATGGATGTTCGCAATGGCTTTAATCAGGGAGTTACATGTAATCATGCAATAATGATATTTAATAACAGTATTTGAAAATAGTCCAATGCAGCTAAAAATAGGTAGAGAGGGAGTTCACTTGGAGGTAATATATAGTTATATATATTTCTTAGGGGTGTTTTTTCTAGTAACCCATGTGCCTAAGATGGATATTTTGTTGTAGTAAGGCAAAATAAAAGACAAGATACTAGGTTTTTCCATAAATTTCTACTAATACATTAAAGGGTTCAGCCAAATATTTATTCTTTTTCATTTATTTTTAATATTGCCTTCTTTATTATATTATATTATAGTTATAGGCAAACAACTGTTTTCTAAATATTAGTTTCTTCTTTTAGTTCCCAGATTTTTACCCCAAAGCATTGTATTCAGCAAGTTCATATTGAGTTAGTCTGTTTTACTAAGACAAAAATAGGAGTCCATATCTCTTGATCTTTTAAGTTTCCAATCAAGAGTACATTTCAATTTAAAAGTACATTTTGATCTAGTGCAATATGTCATCTCTATGACATCTTCTAAGTCACCTATTCTGAATATTTTTGTTAATTTCTGCTAGGTTCTAGTACTTTTAGTAAAGATACTAAGATGAAGAAAGATCTCAACTGCTGATTGAAATGCTTCATTCTGGGAATCAGAGTACACCATTTTGCTTTCAACAAATTTTCAAAACTTGCAAACGCTCTGGAATCTTTCTGCTTTAGGAAGAAGCTCTTCCTCATTTATGATGGATGAATAATGAATGGATTATAGCTACAAGATGAATAAGTGATCCAGTTCATTTTCAGGTACTTATTAAAATATTGAAATCTGATGATTTTTTTCCTATTCAGTGGATAACAGTGAGTACATATTTTAATGATTTATTATCTTGAAACAGGTAATATATTTACCTACTTAAAATTTTAATTTTGTTTTCAAACCATATGTAGAAATAAAGTTTAGAAAATAGCCATTTAGTTATGAAATACTTAATAATTTGAAGTTATGAAATTCTGAACTAGTTTATGTTCATGTTCAATCAGAACATTGAAAGAAAATATTTTATTTTTAATAGTCATTTTTGGTTAATATACTAGAATTGATTAAGAGAAATGCTGCACAGTATCCACTAAAGCAAACTAAACTACAGTTGCATGTGAGGTCATTCATGATGAGCAAACAATGGATTTGGTAACAATGGGGAAAATTCTGGAAGTTTCAGTTTGTGTGCTTACTAGCAACCACTGTCAACATTTCTGGAAAGCTAGAGAAGGTATCTTCTAATTTAAATTTCTTTAAGAATTACCTATTGTGTAATATACTATCAACAGCAGGTCAGTTTTAAAGGAATACTACTGATAGCCTGAAAGACTGTGGAAAAGAAAGTTCTTTTCCCCCTTACGTACTGTTAGTTCTTATATTTGTGTTTCTACAATTTTTGTATAAAAAACATTGGATTAGCAGCACAAGAGTTGAAAATGGCAGAAGTTGGAAATGACTGCTATTACTTTTTTAATTCCACATGCATAAAGGTAAATATTATACAATTTATAGTACTTCACATGTTAAATATTTTAGAATAAAGGACAATAGGGCAATAATTTCTATTGCTGAATCAAAATTTACTAATTTTATGTAAAATATTTTATGTATTTAAAATCTGAAGTAAAAGCTTATTATGTATGTTTGATATATTGAATATCTCTGAGGAAATCTGTCATAACTTAAAATATTTGTTTGAAATTATTCTTATTTATGCCAGTTACATACCAATGGCTTTCTTCATCTTCAGGCAATACTTTTGGCTGTGAGATACCAAATTACTAATATTGAAACATTATATGATACATCATACTGTTTAGGTTAATGTGATTTCAGTCATGTAAATTCAAATAAATTTAAGTCATTATCAAATTTAGTTTAAAATCAAATTTATTCCTTACTTGAAATTCATTAACCCAGGTTATGAATTTTCATCCATCAAAAGTCTGAATAACAACAAACATTTAATATCATAGAAAAAGGAAAAAAAGTAATATAAACAAGTTAGCCACATAGAAATTAGGTTTATAAAGGTAAGTGGAAAAATTTTTGATCTAAGAAATTAGGATTAATAGACCACAATGAAATGAAATAAATATAGAAACTCAGAGTTTGAAGCTTCATGTTCATGCCAGAATGAACCCAGTGAAAGACAGGATGTGTCTAGTTTAAAGTATTTCATGTCTGTTAGGAAGCCTAAATGGAATCAACCTCTTTTGACAGTTAGAATTAGATTCACTTCTCTTGCTTGTTACCTTATGGTTAAATCCTGGGATGAAGAATGATAGAATTTATGTCCTATGTGGACAGAGACTTTTGCTGTTTCACTGCTGGTATTTACAAATACTTACCACAGTGACTAAAGGGGTAGAAAGTTCAATATATAAATAAATAGCAATAATAATAGCTGTCAAATACTGTATCTCACATAATTTTTACTGCATCTGTAAGGAAGGTCATATTATTTCCCTTTTGCATATGAGGAAACAGGCACAAAGATGGTGTGTAACATATTGTCTGTGAGTATGGACCAGTAGTAATAGAGCTTGTAGTTCAAGTTTTGGTTTATCTAGCCTCTTCACACTATCTTGTACTATGAGATCCACAGATAACTTTTATAATGGGTAGGTACTCAAGACAGGAATAAAAGGTTGGTCAAGCCCTGGCTGGTAGCACAGTGGATAAGGTGCCAGCCTGCGAACCCAAAGGTCGCAGGTTTGATTCCCCAGGCAGGGCACATACCCAGGTTGCAAACCAGGTCTCCAGTCAGGCCTGTGGCTGGGGGCAGGTGAAATGCAACCATACATTGATGTCTCTCTCCCTCTCTGCCTCTCTCCCTTCCCCTCTTTCTAAAAATAATTAAATAAAATCTTAAAAAAAAAAAAAAAGTTGGTCAAAGATAAGAAACAATCATGGAACCTGTGCCAAAATGGGGAAGAACTGAATGGTCTATTTTTATTGTATGTTACCTACCTCTCTGCCTAAAACACCTACAGTTTTTCTTCTCTGGATCCATGTACAAATAACAAAGAATAAAAAAGTTATAGCAGCCCATTAAAATAATCCATATCTGCTTTTGCTTTTGTTGGTATATAAAGATGTTAGTGTGAACATGTATTGGCACAATTGTTTTATCTTTGTAGACCAATGTCAGAAAGCATAATTAATGTGATAACTACTTAAAAGTCCATACTGATGTAAAGCTTAAGCTCCATTCACTTTCCTTATATAATTATACCACATTTTCTTTGTAGGCTAAGTAAGAAAACACTTTAATAAAGAAAAAAGAGATTGAGTAATACAGATTATCTCTACAAGTGGAATATGGGTTGGAAAAAAATTCTGGCTTCAAGAAGAAAAGTTGTTCTGTCATTGGCTTGTGATCAAGAGTATCTCTGGTCTCATATATTTATCCTGAGTGCACCATATGGATTATTATCATTTCTTATGATAAGAAAAATAACATCTGATCAGTGACTTGTGACATGTACTATTTAATTAGATTAGATTGTAACTCACTAAAGATATGCTAATTGGTTACATTGTGAATTTATGGACTTATATTTGTGGTATTTTTAAGTTGTAATTTTATGTCAGATTTTCTTTAATTAATATCAACTTGTTGAACACTAATGTTGATGTATTGAGTTTTCTACACTCTTTACTTCTTTCTTTCAGGGTTCCCAGTGCCGATTCCGACACTGTGCAAAGGCCCTTGGCAGTGACACTGTGTGCTCATTATGGAGAGAGGGCAAATGTTTAGATCCACTTTGCAGATTTAGACACATGGAAATGCAGGTAGAATTACTCAGCATCCTTATGTTTGTTAAAAGGGTCTCCTTTCAATAATATTGAACCATACTCTTATAAAACAATAGAGAAAACAGTTTTTTCTAGTACTTAATTATAGGCACTTTGCTCTGTTTTAAATCTTAGAAAATGGAGGAGTATGTATGTTTGAGGAATAATCATTACATCTTTTAGGTAGGTTTCAATACATTGAAAACCAGGAAACACACAGGATCCTACATCAGTAATTGCAATAGTTTTTGTCACTTTGTGTTGTGTTGTACCAGATGGTATTTATGATGACATCTGATTATTATATGTCTCCCACCTCCTTTGTCTAGCAAAACTGCAGTATTTCATGCTTCTGGGAAACTCAACCTCTTGGTTGTGTGAAGATCAGTTGTATCTTTTATCACAGCAAACCTCGAAATATCAATGGATTATTTTTACCACCAAGTAGCAGTGAGTATATTTTGAATAACATGAATATACCATATTATAATCTGGTTGTGGAGTAGCAGCATAGAATAACACATTAAGTAAAGTATGACACGGTGAGTAAATATGGTTTAATAGGCAATGGATGATGTGCAAAGATTCTATCAAGAGTCGTGAGATAAAGTTTAGAATGAGCCATCAGGTAATCAGCAAGATAAAGTAAATGGACAAAGAGCAAGTTAAACTTTCTCTAACTCTGTGTAACTACAGTGGATTTTATTCATCTGAGAAGTAGGATGACTACTGATCTCACTAGGTAGAAGGGAACCATGTCTCTGCAACACATCACCCAAATGGGCCCAGCTCAGAGGTCACAGGCTCACCATTGCCCCTTTGAATGTGCAGAAGCTGATCTCATAGATAGGGAGGGCAAAGGCATGCTGTTTTGCACACTTCCATTTTCAAAAGAGCAGCTATAGACGGGGCTCTTCCTAAGACTTCAGTGGTTCAGAAAATGTGACCCCCAACCCTGCAAAAGCTATGGCACAAGTCAATTTAATTAAATGATACTGAGAGTCTACTATGTGCTTGAACTAGGTTTGGTGGATGGGGCAAGATTCAGAAGACACTTGTACCCTAAATAGTGAATGTCAAGAACCTTGGTTAAGAAGTTTGGGGGTGTCAGGTTTCCCTGATGTTGTAACTATCTCACTCTCCTGCTATGAAGTGTTTTTCCTCATGGAATAGTAGTTCCAGACATAAGCCTACAGGAGGGTATTGGCTCTTGTGAATTGAAAATTCGGCTTCAGATAATCCTTGGCAAATGGATAACTGAAAATCAGGTCCCTGTGTTATATTCTTCTGGAAAATTCTGGCCTCGTAATATTCATTCCACATGTAAAAGCTTGATCAATTTTTTTCTTCTTCACTGAACTGTAACATTACAAGGATGGGGATCATGACTAGTTCCCTTACGAATGCTTTGCACAGTATCTGGAGCCCAGTTGCTCACTAAAATTGGATGTATAGATACACGAATGGGGGAGAGATAAATGACTACTGAAAAATAATCTACTGGGATGAAGGTTTTGCACCTACTAAGTGATTAACTTCACCCCATTTGTATACACATAATATTATTTTATTTCATGAGGAACGTTTTACTAAATTCCTTGTATCTAGTTAGTAATTTGCTTCCTAACGGTTAATGGATAAACTACTACCTTTCAAACCAGCTGTTTCAGGATTGAAGGAAACAAAGACTGCATGGCTGGGCAAAGAAAAGCTAGGGTGTGTAACTGACAATTATTTGGTTACTCACTATAGGACATTCCCTGGGCTGAGTTTTGTATGGATACATGTTATTATATCATCTACCAAGTGTAGAATCATGGGGTCAAATATAACTTATGGCTTTTCTAGAATTCTCAATAGCATCATCAAGTGTCAGGTTGAGCTTGACTCTTGGAGTAAGCTTTTCCCTCTCTTAGTGGGGTATGAACTAGATTCATGCACTAGAACCAAACCCTTCCCCTCAGCACTCTACCGCCATTGTGAAAGGGAATAAACTAGTTTCATAGGATGTTAATACCCCACTTCCTCAAACCTCCTTTCATCTATCTGAAGGGGACAAGAGGGAGCCACACACATTCATTTTACCCTTCAACGCAGCCTCATCATGTCCACTTACCTGTTTTGAATTCATCTGGACTTAGTCCATCCTGCTCTTTATTCCTCTTTATGTCAGTTTGTTTAGGAGAACAAAATGCTCCTATGTGTTTCTCCCTTACTCTTACACTACTATCGTATTTACAATTAACACCAAACAATTCTATGTGACATCAGATAGGTGCCCTAACATTCAATTCCATTCTGACACTGGCAAGGACCCCACAACCCTTAATGAGCTCAACCCAAAAGACTTCCCCCCACTTTAGATATCAATTCCAAGTAGCAAGTCCCTAAGATTAACCATAGCTAACTTGGCTACAATTTGGAGGTCCCCATGATTGCTGTCATTGAATTGAATCATTTGCTAGAATTGCTCACAGAACTGGGAATCTTACATATGTTTATATGTAATCAGCTTATTATATAATAAGGATATTATAAAAGATACAGATGAACAGTCAAGTGAATAGAAACATAAGGTAAGGTGTGGAAGGAGGAGAGCACAGGAACTTCCACTCCTATGGATTTGGGGTATGCCTTCTCTCTGGCACATGTACCAACCAAGAAGCTCTCTGAATTCTGTACTTTGGGGATTTTTATGGAGGCTTAAATGAATCTACTCCATCTGGTGCCCTATAACATCTCTTGAGTTTATCTCCTGCAACTCTTCTCCCTGCTTGCTTTGCTCAGTCACAATAGTTTCCTTGCTTTTCTTATAGCCTGTTAGCATGCTCCTGTTTTATGGTCTTTGCATAAAATCCTACTCTCTCAATATCTTTATGGCCCATTCCTTTACCTCTTCTTTTAATGAGGTGTACTCTGAACACTCTTTTTGAAACTTGACCAGCCTTCCCACTTTCTTCCTACTTATTTCTAATCTTCCTAGCCTTGCTCTATCTTATGTTTGCCATATCTCATGTAATTTTCTTAAATGCAATATGATTTACTTGTTTTCTACACCTATACTTCATTGTCTGACTTCTCCCTTTGGAATGAAGGGAGGTATCTACTTTTGGTTCACGAATGAATCCCAAGGACCTAACATAAGAATGTAGTATTACCTAACACATAGTGGCCAATTCTACCCTAGAAAGTTTTGAACAGTATGTACAGGGGTGGGCAAAAGTAGGTTTGCAGTTGTGAATATGCAAAACACATTTTTTTATCTTGGCTTATTATTTATTAAATTATTGTATTATTTATTTGTATTATAGCAGGATACCAACTTTTGTATTTGTGGTAAGCAAGCAACTATTTTCCCTCTGTCCAGTCACATTTCTGTGCTCTAGGAAAGCAGATTCAAATTCTAGACTATAGAAATTACTAAGCACAGTTAAGTTATGTGTTGAACTACCATATTATCTGTTCATTTTGGAAATATTTCAATACCTCAAAAATTCTACTTTGGTCTTTTGCAGATCTAACATTTCCTATAACATTTCCATGAACACCTATTCACCAAGGTCCATGTCAAACAAAACTAGGACCATAAATCTCACCTTAGACAATGATTACTCTTAAAACTGTGGATTTATTTAAAATATTCCTTTTTATTTTTTAATAAGTACATGTGATTGACAACTATGATAATTTTTGGGTAGTAAAATATAGTTAATTCACATAGCATTACATGTATGCATAATTTTGTCTGTCAGGTTAAAATAAAATTTAGACATTTAAAAGGGCAACCTATGTTAATTTCTAAGGCCTCTGATTGAGAAATTAAGACCCATAATGTGGTCCTTGTGAAGTGGGTGAGGTGAGCCACAGCAATGCTATCAAAGTCACGAGCTGTGCTCTCCAGAACTAGGTGCTTGCCAAAAGCAATTTTTCATTAGTTGAGTTGCCATTGTATGTTATTTTTGAATACTAAATGTGTTATCAAGAGCCCTATTTTTTTTTTTGTCTGAGAATATAAAACACTTTGCAGTTTAAACTTTAACCTATTTGGCAAATTTAAATATTTTTACTCATTTGAATATGACTTCATTTAAATGTTGCTAAATCAGACATTTTAGAAATAGGTTTAATCCCTCTGGTTATCATCTCTAAGTTTAAAAGCAAACAGTTGCTAAACCAAATGGTAGTGCTAAGAAAACAAGTCAGTTGATATTTGCTCTAATTATAAGAATTAGGTGGGAATTTCATTTTACATTTTATATGTTTCATTTACATTTTATATGTTCTTTGCAAGCATGATAGGTCTTTTTCTTTCTCCCATGATATATGTTAGAGGTTAGTTTACTCATAATAACTATTCTTCTTAGTGAACCCCTAAATTTTGCGAGAGGAGAATTTATTCAAAGTATAGTAGCTGACATATTGAAGCAATTTTTACTTCCCTTGGCTACTTGCTCTGTTATCTATTTAAATAGATATATGACTCTCCTTTATCTTAAGTCACTGTGTTAGAAATGCCTTGGATGACTATGTGGACCCTTAAAGTAAACTTTGGATCAGCCCATGTTAGAAGGTCTTGCCTAAATGAAAATCACGTGTACATGAAATATTTATTCTAAGTCTTAAAAAACTATTTTCTAACAAATGGCTCTTAAATAGTTTAATAAACACTTTGACTTGAATATATACATCAGTAAAAGACTAATTTGGGGGGTGTGTGGGGAGGGAAGATTAAGACAGAATAAGGAGGACCCAAGATGGCAGATGAGTAAGTGGTAGCTACACTAACCTTCTCCCAGGACCAATCTGGAGTTACAATTAAATTGCTGAAAAATTATCTATAATAACCAAGTTAACACTAACTGGAGAAAGGCCTTTTAACTACAAACAGACAGAGGAAAATACTTCACTACAATGACTGGTAGAGAGTGCAGATAAAGTACTATGGGTTGGCTGGGTATCCACAGGAAATAGCTGAAGTTCAAGAGGGATATTACTGTGGCCAGGGGTTCCCCTTGAGAGCTGTGGGGTCTAAACCCCAAGATGAGCTCTGCAGCCTACAGCACCAGAAGTGGAGGGAAAAAATCCAGATAACATCCAGCTGTGAAAAGTAGCAGAGTTTCTGTCTACCAAGGAAATATGGCTGGAGACACAAAGAGCCTCTGAACGGGCCAATGCACAAAATTTTGTTCGTAGGCATTTACTCTGGGCTGTGGCAGAGGGAGGGCAGAGTGGACTAAGGAAGCTTGAAGAGGTTGTGAGGATGGTAGCTGTCGGGAGAGAACTGAAGGAAAAGCTACCAGGATCCCTATGTGAGTCATTCTCCTTACTGCAGGAGCCATCTTTCTCAGGCAAATCACTCCTCTCTAAGTAGCAACAGGCTGAGGGGAAGCAATGGCCACACTATGTGGTCATGCCTAAAATGGACTGCTGATTGCAGCTTGATTAGATTATCAAATGATCCGTTTAATGGCTGATTAGTTTAAGATCTAAGGTAGAAGATACAAAGAAGCAGCCAAAGTGGGACGAAAAAGAAAAAGACCCGAAATGAAAGAACAAGAGAATTCTCCAGAGTACTGAGTGAAATGGAAGCAAGCAATTTATCAAAAGTTTAGAATAATAGGTATAATAAGGACACACAAAAGCATTAAAAATTAGAAACAATAAAAAAGGATCAATCAGAAAAAAGAATACAATATCTGAGATTAGTAACACACCAGAAAGAATAAACAGTATGTTAGATGAAGAGGAGACTAGAATGAGTGTTCTGAAAGATAAGGTAAGAGAAAACACCCAGGCAGAGAAGAAAAAAGAAAAAAGAATTTAAAAAAATGAGAACTTAAGAAACATTCTGGACAATATGAAATGTAACAACATCCATATCATTGGAATATCAGAAGGAGAAAAGTGTGAGCAAGTGCTTGAGAAACTATATGAAAAAATAATGAATGACTGAAAACTTCCCTGATCTGGTGAAGGAAAAAGTCTCACAAGTCCAGGAAGCTCAGAAAGTACCATATAAGTTTGACCCAAAGAGGACTACACCAAGACACATAATGACAAAGCTTAAAGACAAGAATAAAATCCTAAAAGCTGCAAGAGAAAAGCAAGGAGTTATCTATAAGAGGGCACCAATTAAAATGGCATCTTATTACTCAACAGAAACATTTTGGATCAGAAAAGAAGTGGTGTGAAATATTCAAGGTAATGAAAAACAATGACCTACCACCAAGACTACTTTTCCTAACAAGGCTATCATGTTAAAGGAGAAGTAAGGAGCTTCCAAGACAAGAAAAAGCTAAAAGAGTTTGTTAACACCAAACCATATTGCAACAAATGTTAAAGGGCTTGCTTGAAGAAGGCAAAGAAGAAAAAAATGGAGAAAGAAAAATAAAAGAGGAAAACTGTCTAAAAATAAAATGGTACTACATACATATTGATCAATAATCACCTTAAATGTAAATGGCTTAAATGCTCCAAGCAAAAGACATAGGTAGCTGAATGAATAAGAAACAAGAGCCATATATATGTTGCCTTCAAAAGACCCATCTCAAATAGAAAGATAAATACGGAATACAGATACAAAGTAAAGGGTTGGAAAAAGATATTTCATGCCAATCAAAAAGATATAAAAACTGGACTAGCAGTACTTATACCTGACAATATAGACTTTAAACCCAAGACTGTATTAAGAGACAAAAAAGATAATACATAATGATGAAGGGAACAACCCAACAAGAGGATATAACCCTAGTAAATATTTATGCACCCAACATAGGAGCACCTAAATATGTAAAGCAAATCTTGATGGACATAAAATGAGAGACTGACAGAAACACAGTAATAGTTGGGGGTTTTAATACCCCATTAACTTCAGTGGATAGTTTTTCCAGGGAGAAAATCAACCAGGAGACAGAGGCCTTAAATGAAACACTAGATTAAATAGATTTAATTGGTATCTTCAGAGTATTTCACCCCAAAGCAGCAGAACGTACATATTTTTCAGGTTCACATGGAACATTTTCTAGGATAGACCACATGTTGGGACACAAAACAAATCTATATAATTTCAGAAGATTGAAATCATATCAAGCATTTTCTCTGACCACAATGCTATGAAACTAGAAATCAATCACAAGAAGAACACTGAAAACACACAAACACATGGAAGCTAAAGAACGTGTTATTAAACAATGACTGTGTCAACAAAATCAAGGAAGAAATAAAAAATTAACTTGAAACAAATTAAAATAAAGACATAACAATTCAAAATCTCTGGGACACTGGGAAAGCAATTTTAAGAGAAAAAGTCATAACATTACAGATCTATTTAAAACAACAACAATAACAAAAAGAAAAAGAAAAAGCTCAAATAAACAATCTAACTTTACACTTAAAAGACCCTGAAAAAGAACAACAAACAAAGCCCATAGTGGATATAATGAAGGAAATAATAAAGATGAGCACAGAAATAAAAGAAATAGTCTTAAAAAAGATACAAAAGGGCTGGTTCTTTGAAAAGATAAACAAGATTGACAAACCTTTAAGCAGACTCATCAAGAAAAAAAGAGAAAGAACCCAAATAAACAAAATCAGAAATGAGAGAAGAGAAATACAACCAACACTAAAGAAATACAAAGGATTGTAAGAAAATATTGACAATTATATGCCAACATATTGGACAATCAGGATTAAATGGACAAATTCTTAGAAACATACAATCTTCCAAAACTAAATCAGGAAGAATCAGAATCTGAATAGATAGATTACACCTAATGAAATTGAAGCAGTAATAATAAAAAAAAAAAACAAAAACAAAAAAAAACTTGCAACAAACAAATGCCCTGGACAAGATGGCTACACAGATGAATTTAAGCAAACATTCTGCGAACTAACACCTCTTTTTCTCAAACTATTTCATAAAATTCAAGAGGAGCAAAGGCTTCCAAATTCATTTTTTTGAGGTCAGCATTACCCTAATTCTAAAACCAGAAAAAGACACCACAAACAAAGAAAATTAAAAATATCCCTGATAAACATAGATACTAAATTACTCAACAAAATATTACCAAAATGAATATAGCAATGCATCAAAAAGATCATACATATGATCAGGCAGAATCTATTCCAGGAATGCAACATTAGTACAACATTCACAAATCAGTAAGTGTAATTCATTACCTAAACAAAATGAAGGATAAAAAAACATGATCATATCAATAGATGCAGAAAAAAAATTGATAAAATCCAGCACCCATTTAGGTAAGAACTCTCAGCAAAATGGGAATAGAGGGAACATACCTCAACACAATAAAGGTCACTTCCAGTATTACACTCAATGGGCAAAAACTATAATTGTTCCCTTTAAGATCAGGAATAAGACAGGGATGTCCACTTTTACCCCTTTTGTTCAACATAGTACTGGAAGTCCCAGTCATAGCAATTAGATAGGAAGAAGAAATAAAAGGTACCCAAATTGGAATGGAAGAAATAAAACTGTCTTTATTTGTAGATGACATGATAGGGTACATAGAGGATCCCAAAGATTCCACCAAGAAACTAATGAGAACTGATAAATGAATTCACCAAAGTAGCAGGATACAAAATTGAAATCTAGAAATCAGTTTAATTTATATATCAATAATGGACTAACACAAAGGGATATTAAGAAAACAATCCCAAGCACAATTGCTTCAAAAATAATAAATAAATAGGAATAAACCTAACCAAGAATGTAAAAGACCTGTCCACAGAAAATTATAAGACACTGATGATTCATGTGTAAAAGTGACTGCACCAATCTGCATTCCCACCAACAGTGCAAAAGGGTTTCCCTTTCCACACCCTTGCCAGCATGTGTTCATGGATAGGAAGAATTAACATCATTAAAATATCCATATTACCCAAAGCAATCTATTGATAACATAATTCTTAAGGAGATTCAAATGACATATTTCATAGAACTAGTAAACATATTTCAAGAATTAATATGGAACCACAAAAGACTCCTCATAGCAACAATGATTCCAAGATAGAGGAACAAAGTTGGAGGAATTATGCTATCTAATATCAAACTATATTACAAGGCCATAATAATCAAAACAGACTGGTACTGGCATAAAAATAGACACATAGATCAATGGAACAGAATAGAGAGGAGAGAAATAAACTCATACTTTTATAGTCAATTAATATTTGGCAGAGAACACAAGTACATACAATGAGCTAAAGACAGTTTATTCAATAAATGGTGGTGGGAAAATTGGACAGATATGTGCAGAAAAATAAAACTAGATTATCTTTTTATACCACACAAAAGAATAAATTCAAAATGGATCAAAGACTTAAATGTTAGACAAAAAACCATAAACATCTTAGAAGACAACATAGGCAGTAAAATCTCAGATATTGCTCATAGAAATTTTGTGTTAGATCTCTCTCTCCAGGCAAAATAAACAAAAGAAAAACATGTATAAATGGGACTATATCAAACTAAAATGTTTTTGCACAGCAAAGAAAACCATCAACAGAATAAAAAGACAACCCACAGAGTGGGAGAAAATATTTGCTGATACATCTGATAATGGGTTAATATCCAAAATTTATAAAATACTTACAAAACTCAACACCAAAAAAGCAAACAATCCAGTTAAAACATAAGCAAAGGACATAAATAGATGTTTTTCCAAAGAAGACATACAGATGGCCAGTAGGCATATGAGAAGATGTTAAATGTCACTAATCATCAGAGAAATGCAAATTAAAATCACAATGATATACCATCTCACACCTATCAGAATGGCTATCATCAATAAATTAACAAGTGCTAGCAAGGGTGTGGAGAAAGGAAAACCCTGTTGGTAGGAATGCAGATTGGTGCAGTCACCCTGAAAAGAAATGTGGAGATACCTCAAAAAATTAAAAATGAAACTGCCTTTTGACCCAGTGATCCCACTTCTGCAAATATCTGAGGGAATCCAAAACACTAACTTGAAAGAACATTAGCACCTCTATATTCATTGCAGTATTATTTAAAATTGCCAAGATATGGAAGTAGCCCAAGTGCCCATCAGTAAATGAGTGGATAAAGTAGCTATAAGAGAGTTTCACAGTAGAATTCTACTCAGCCATAAAAAAGAAGAAAACTATTTTCTTTGCAATAGTATGGATGGACCAGGAGTACATTATGCTGAATGAAATAAGTAAATTAGAGAAAGACAAAAACCATATTATTTTACTTATATGAGGAATGTAATGAGCAAACTGAACTAAAAGCAAACCAGAGACAGACTCATAGATGGAGAGCAAATGACAGCTCCTTAGTGGTGGGGTTGAGGCAGGATGGGGGGTTGGGTGTGGAATGATTGAGCAAACAGGCAGAAGGGCTCATAAATATTGACAACACTGTGGTAATTGTGGGGGTAAGGGGTTATAAGGGGACTAATTGGTAATGGAAGAAATATAATAAAGATTAAATTTTAAAAAGACAGGGTAAGAGTTGTTAATGATTATAAGAGAAAAACATTGTTTAATTCAGTTCTTTGCTCTTTGGAGGAGGGGAAGAGGTGTTTAGCAAATGCCATAAGCCATACAAAGTTGGCCCTCGAAACAGTTTGTACTTGAGTAAGTGACTTTTCATCCTGACGGGACACTGTGTCTCTTCTCATTGGTGATTCAAAGTGTTTCTAAAAGTGCAAAACAATAAAGACAGGTACTCAAATATTAGTTCTCTAGTCCTAACATGTATTAGTTGCATCTGAGACCACCACAGACTTTCTGGGACAGTATTAACTGAAATTTTAATTATGATTTAAAAAGTGAAGTAGGGTTATTAGAAATGGACAAATTTCATATTTAGTATTTTCAAATAATCTCTTATATTAAGCATTTCCTATATGGCAGTACATTGGTGGGCATGTTACATACCTAATTTTATTTAGTAATCACAAAATCCTGCCAAATAGATAGTTTTCCCATTAGAGATGCATAAACTAAGGCCTGGAAAAGCTAAATATCTCAGGCAGGATAACACATTTCATAAGTGACAGTACTTGAATTCAAACATACTTCTTTCTGACCCTAATACCATCTAACAGAACAAAACAAAAACCAAACACACTGGGACATGACATTCCAAGTGTACTGTCATCCTTTCAGTCATTTATTTGAATGGACCACTCATGAGACCTCCTTCTCCTAAGGGAATAATTCTATTCCACCATCCCTGCAGCCTTCCCTTTGAATCATTGTTAAGGTTCTGTACATTTAATAGGAGACTCCTTTTTTCCCTTTAACAGTAAACAGTGGACTATTTTCAGAATTTCTGAGTTACATGTATTTGCGTTAAATGAAGTTTCTTTTCCTTAAATAAATAAGTCCCATTTATTTCTGGCCACACGTCAGTGTAACTTGTTCCCTTTAATCATATGAATACTCAGAAGTTTAGGTACCCCATCTGTTATTTGCCTAATCCAGATGTTCTTAAGTCTGGTTTCCAATTAGAATAACCTAGGGAGCTTAAAAAGATAATAAAATACAATAATAGCAACAACAAAACAAACAAAACGTTTCTGGTCACCACCTAGACCAGTAATTAAACTAATGAGTGTTAGAGCTCAGGGTTCAGTGTACTGTATTCCTTCAAATTCACCTTTCAAAAATATTTAACCTCAGGAAAGTTACAAAAATAGCCAGCCTGCGAACCCAAAGGTCACTAGTTCAATTCCCCAGTCAGGGCACATGGCCAGGTTGCAGGCCAGGTCTCCATTCAGCTCTGTAGCTGGAAGCAGGTGAAAGGCAACCATATGTTGATGTTTCCCTCCCTCTCTGCCTCTCTCTCTTCCCCTCTCTCTGAAAAAAATAAATTAAATATTTTTTAAAAAGTTACAAAAATAATTCAATGAACATCCATCCATGTATTCATCAATAGATTCACTCATATTTTGTAAATTAACTTTCCTTTTCCCTCTATTGTACTTACATATATGCATTTTATTTAGTTAGTTGTCTTTTTAACATTCCTAATTTTGATCCTCTTTTCTTTAAGTAGGTCCCATTAACATTTTATATATTAAGGGCTTGGTTATGATGAACTCCTTTAACTTTACCTTGTCTGGGAAGCACTTTATCTGCCCTTTGCTTTTCATCACTTTGAATACCTTTTGCCAATCCCTTCTTGCTTATAAAGTTTCTTTTGAGAAATCAGCTGATAGTCTTATGGGAATCCCTTTGTAGGTAACTGTCCCGCTGCTTTTAAGATTCTCTCCTTATCCTTAATCTTTGGCATTTTAACCATGATGTGTCTTGGTGTGGTCCTCCTTGGACCTAACTTGTCTGGGACTCTGTGCTTCCTGGACTTGTATGTTTATTTCCTTCATCAAATTAGGGAAGTTTTCATTCATTATTTTTTCATGTAAGTTTTCAATTTCTTGTTGTTCTTCTCCTTCTGGCACCCCGATCATTCACATGTTGGCATGTTTAAAGCTGTCCCAGAGGTTCCTACCCCATCCTCATTTTTTTTTTTTTTTTATTCTTGTTTCCTCTTTCTGTATGATTATTTATTCCTTATGTTCAATCAAATCAATTATTCCTTCCCTTCACCCTTGGTTTTGTGTGGATTTTTCTTTGTTTCATATAGCCTAGCCTTCATTTCTTCCTTTCTACATTTATTGAATTTAAGAATATTTGTCAAGTCTGTGAGCATCTTAATCACCAGCGTTTTGAACTGTGCATCTATTAGGTTGGCTAACTCCTTGTTGCTCAGTTCTCCCACTGACACGTTGATCTGCTACCTCTTTTAAGCCATGCTTCTCTGTCTCCTCAGCTTGATAGCTTTCTGTGTTTGCTCTGTGTCTTTGGTAGAGCTGTCACACCTGCTACATTGTAATGGGTGGAGCCTTAGGAATTCGTCAGTGCAGGGCGACCCATTTCACCATGTTCTGGTGCTGTATGCGGGGGAGGGATCCAAGAGGGAATAATGATGCTTGCCCATTGAGACCGGCAGTTTCTTCCTCCTCCGCTCTATTTTTTCCAGTGCTGGAACCATGGGCTGTGTAGTCTGGCCCCAGGATTGTTTCTTAGATTTAAATGCATGACTGTGCTTTGTACTGTGGCCTCAACTCTGGTGCTGCTGCCACGGCCTTCCTCCTGGGCTCCACCCCTCCTATCTGTCTGGATAAGTATTTATTTATTTATTTCTTGTACTTCCATGTAGTGCAATTTTCTGAAATTTCTGCCTTGTTTATATTTAGTTTTGAAGTAGGTGTAAATTTCTGCTAGTTGTGAGGGAGATGTAGTGTGTCTACTTATACCTCCATCTTGGTCGGAAGATACGCATATGATTTACTAGTCCATATTTATTCCCTTTTTTGAAACCATTTAAGTATTTGTTGCAAATATCCTGACAGTTATCCCTAAATACTTTGGCATATATCTTCTAAATTTAAGGACATTCTTCTGCATAACTATATTCATGTGACTATCATATGCAGAAAATGTAACAATGATATCCAATAGTAATCCTCAAACCATACTCAAATTTCCTTAACTGTACTATAATGTTTATAAAAGCAGTGCTTCTCAAAATTTAATATTCACAGGTATCACATGGAGATCTAGTGAAATTGCAATCTGATTTTGTATGTCTAGGCTGAAGCCTGAAGTTCTGCATTTCTAATAGGGGGTCAGGTTCCTGAGGCCACATGTTGAGTAGTTGTTCATTTTGTTTTGTTTTCCAATTCAGGATCCAATTAGGCATTTTTTCGCAATTAATTGTCACATCTTTGTAATAGTTACATTTCCCTATTGTTCTTCTATCTATCTCAGTGACATTTTAAAGAGTTCAGGCCAGTTGCTCTGCAGCATATCCTTTAAATGGAAATTTGTTTCCTCATATTTATACTTCTATTATATATTTTTGGCAAGAATATTATAAAGAAGAAAATCACTATTTAAAAAATATGTACTCCCAGAGTTTCTTATACCAAGTCATCCTATGTGGGTGTTCTTAAAGAATTAATCAAAAATAAAGAAAAAGAGAAATAAATGGTAATGGGAAAAGTAAAATTAAAGGAATTGGTGAAGAGCCTTTGCTCTTTGAATTGTACAAAAATAAATATCATTTTTCTTCTTTCAAACAAAAAGAGGGATAGTACCCAATTCTCAGAAAGTATGACTAAAATCAACTTATTTGGTTAGAAATAACTGAATTGTTCATGTAAACAAATTTTATAATCTGCATGTTTTGCCTTTGCATTTGTGTTCTAGCTATACAAGAGACGTATAGCAGGAAATATATATATATATATATATATTTTAAGATTTTATTTCATTATTTTTAGAAAGAGGGGAAGGCAGAGAGGCAGAGAGGGAGAGAGACATCAATGTATGGTTGCTTTTCACCTGCCTCCAGCCACAGACCTGACTGGAGACCTGGTTTGCAACCTGGTTATGTGCCCTGGCTGGGGAATTGAACCTGAGACCTTTGGGTTCACAGGCCAGCACCTTTATCCACTGTGCCACCAGCCAGGGCCTAGCAGGAAATATTGCATGATGATAACAGCATACACGACATCTGTATGAAAAGAATTGAACTGTTTTGAAAATTGACAAAGCATAGAAAGTCATTGTTGATTTTGAAATGTTTGGGCATAACATGACAATCTGTCATGTGTACTAAAGAAGATTCTCTTGGTTGTATTGTAATCAGTGATGTCTTATGAAATGTTTTAAAAAGTGGTTCTCCTTCTGGTCCCCACTTACGGTTAAAAAAATAAGGAAGGTAATATTTGCCAGTTTCCACAGAGCAAATACTCCTACTATGGATGATTTTGAGCTACAATGCAACCTCAATTAGTTTGCAGAATTTCTGAACATTTGACAATTGGTTGTGTGCTGATCTGAGCCCACTCCAGTATTCCACTGATTTTAAGAGAAATCAAGTTCAATCTGATTTAAAGGAATACTGGGATTATTGGCTCATGTAACTGAAAAGTTAGGGACAGAGCTGACTGGGGTCAGGGCCCCCTTTGCTGGCTTTTGGCTGTGGGCTAGTGGCATTCTCCATACATGCAGGTGACCCCAGGAGTTTCAGGCCTGGAGCCTGAAAGCAGGCTGAACAAAGAATTTCAGGTCAGACTGGGTTAAAAATCTCATCTTGCCACCTACTTGCCACTGTAACCTTAGGTAGTTTAATATCTCTATGGCAGTTTCATCTGTATAATGAAATACCTATGGCATGGGATTATTTTGAATATTTAATGACTTCACAACTAATTAATTTAGAAGAACAGCTGGCAAAGAGTACTCATCATTATTCTCATCATTCTAAATTAGCCTCTGAAGAAACAAATCTTTTTCTAGGTAAAGCCTTAACATTGAACTTTAATGACACAGGAGTCACGTTTAATCCTAACAATCCTTCAGGCCAAGGGAATAGCTAATCTTTAGGGCTAGGAAGTTATCCTCACTCAAATGAAATAGATTAAAGATGGGAAACAGTGATTTCTCAAAGGAAAACTGATATGTTTTGCCTAAAATGAGGGAAAAAGCGACTATGGGGCAAGCAAAAATGATATTTACAACATAATATAAAAATATATCTTTTTCGAGAGTTATATAAAATATATTTGATCATACTGAAATTGATCTTAGTGACATGAAACTATGCTTGGATAGGAAAATCACAGTGATAAAAGTTAGTTGTGTAAGTCCATGAAAAGTACATTATAGTAGTTCCTTAAAATGCAAAGATCATTGGAATTTAGGGTCTTATGGAAAAGTTACCACAATTAATAGAAATATAATAATATGTATCAAAACTATTAGCTCATCACTATTTTAACCATTATAAAGAGGTAAACTTAACCACTGTGTGAGAAAAGTTTTTTGCATTACTTGACCCATTTAGAGATACAAAATTAATATTATAAAGTATTTTGTGTCTCTAACTGGGTGGTTTCTGATCATTAAATACGCTATCTTTCTATCTTCTACTATTCTACTTTTTAATTGATTTTGCTATTTCAGTTGACCCAATTTTTTCCCCCATTCCCCCTCCACTTGGCATCCTCTATTCCCTCTGGCAATACCGTCATTAAATGTTCATGTTCATGTGTCATGCATATAAGTTATTTGGCTTCTTCATTCCCTTTATTATTCTTAACACCCCCTGTCTATTCTGTAACCACCAATGTGTATTTCTTTTCCTTCTTCACATCCAGACAATTCACCATTTAATTACTGCCTTCTATCAGCCTCTTAAATCATATCTCCTTCTGATATATATTTTAATAAAGCGAATTGAAAGGTATAATGAGCAGTGGTCTTTATTTTTGATGCTCTATTTCCTAGAACATTTTTGATTAAACTATTTTGTTATAAATTTGAATAGTTGCAAAAGATATACTGCCCAACATTTTATCAATACTGAAATTTAAAAATAAAAGTTCTGTTACTCCTTTAAATACATCCAATAACACTTGAGTTACCATAATGATTTGATGACCATCATTTATTTTAAAAAATATAAAAACTATCTCACATTTTAAAAGTCTCTAAAATTTATATGGATATTCAAAGAATCAAGAATAGTCAAGATTTGCTAGAAGAAAATGAAATTAGAAGACCTGTTCAACCTGTTCAACCTGATATTCAGATCTCTAAAGTGATGAAGATTAGGATAGTATACTATTGGCTAAAGGTTAAAAGCAAATTAACAAATGGTACAGAATGAAAATCTAGAAACAGATCTTTGCTGAGTTGGACACTTGATTTTTAACAAATACAATGGTTGAGCAATGGGTAAAGGATGGTCTTTTCAGTTAAGGAGGGAAAAATGAAATCTCTCACACCATGTGTAAAAATCAATTCCAGTGAGATTATAGACCAATATGTAAAAGGCCAATCTTTAAAGGTTTCAGAAGGCAATAAGGACACAATATTAACTATTCAAGAAAAAATACATAAATTTGGATACATTAAAATAAAAAGTTATATTCATTTAAAGGGTGGAAAATATGCCACAAAATAGGTGAAGATACAGGTAGTCTATCTGGTTATGTGATCCCAATAAAAGACTTGAACTCAATATTAGATAAAAGCCAAAAGAAAAGACTGAGAACCTGATGGAATATGTTTCTTTGTGTTGGCACTATTAACATTTTAAGCTGGCTAATTCTTTTTTGTGGGGGTCTAACATATGCATTGTAGGATGTTTAGTAGTCACTTTGGTCTCTACCCACTACATGCCAATAGCATCTTCTCAATTATGACAACCAAAAATACATCCAACCATTGCCAAAGGCTCCCTAGGGGAAACAGGGTAAAATTATCTCTGACTAAGAACCACTGTGACAGAGCAATGAGGAGAAAACAACCAGGCATTTGAAAAATAGAAGATCCAAATGTCAAACAATAAAATGAAAATGTAATCATTTATTAGCAATCACAGAAACAAACATTTAAACAACTTAGGTATCATGACACACCTATATTAGCAAAAGATTTAAAATCCACCAGCATTTGATAAAACAAAGTACATTGGGGATTCTTGTGCACTGTAGTTAGTTATGTAAGTTGAAACAAGCACTTTGGAACTGCCTAAGTTTTCATCAAGATAAAGTTATGCAAAACTTAAGACCAAGCAACCCCACTTCTGAAACACATTGAAAAGTGTATTTCTACATGCATCTAGATACCCTGTTAAAGAATTTTTACAGTAGCAGTGTTTGTAATGGCCAAAGGCTAGAAATAAGCTGAATACTCAATAAAAGTGGGGTGTATAAATCAATTGTGGTACATTCATTCAAAAGAATACTATACATTAATGAAAATGAGTAAGAGACATGCAAGCAATAATGCATCTCAAAGTTGTAATGTTGACTAAATGAAGACCAAAAAAAAAAAAGACATACTGGTTGATTCCATTTAAAAATATTTTTAAAAAGCAAAATTAAACTTTCTTTTTTAGAGATGCATATCTAATAGTAAAACTATAAGAAAACACACAAAAATGATTACCCACAATAGGTATGGAGAAGGAAACTGGCATAAATTGGAAAGGATACAGTAGTTATTTCTTGACTTAGGTGTTGGCTTTGTGATGCTCATTACATTAAACATGTTATGATTTGTGTACTGTCTTATATGAAGGGGAAACCAAAAAATGAAATTATCTTCTGGAGGGTGGGCTCCTTGTAGGATAGGCTTTCCCCTATAGGTGAGTGTTCTAGGAATCCATCTGTATCAGTGCACCAGCTGGTAGTGTTGTGAGAAGCTGTGTTCAGCTTCAGTGACTTTTTTGAAGACTCTCTCAAAGTGTTTGTCCATTTCATAATGGGTGATTTACTAGTGAATCTGCCCCACATTGTGCTGAAGGTTCAGCAGTTTTTGACCAAAAAGTATGACCCCAATTGCCCTACCCTGCCTATTGATCCAATCTTGCCCCAAGCAATGTTTTTTGTTTTGTTTGTTTCTGTGGATAAAAAAAAAATCTTCAGAGGAAAACTTGCTAATGTGGAAGAGGTGAAAGAAAAAATGCCAGGAGCACTAAAAGTCATCAAAATTGGCAAGTTCAAAAACGTTTTTGAGTATTGGAAAAAAAATATCTCTGTAGGTGTATTGCATAAAATAGAGAGTACTTTGAAGATGACTGAAGCTTAAACACATGAGAATAAACAATTTTTAATAAATAAATTCCAATATTTTTGTTCCCTTCTCATATATGTGCTATATTTCAGTTTTAAAAATGTTGCCCTGGCTGGTGGCACAGAGGATAAGGCGCCAGCCTGCGAACCCAAAGGTCATAGGTTTGATTCCCAGCCAGGGCACATAACCAGGTTGCAAGCCCGGTCTCCAGTCAGGTCCATAGCTGAAAGCAGATGAAAGGCAATCACACCTTGATGTCTCTCTCCCTCTCTGCCTCTCTCCCCTCCCCTCTCTCTAAAAATAATAAATAAAATCTTTAAAAATCATAATAAATACTTCAATAAACATTTTTAAATATTAAAAATAATTTCCTTCTCCTAAACTATTTCTGCTTTCTGCCCTCACATATTTTATTCTAACCAAATAATGTTATATGTGAAAGTGTTATTGATCATCCATCAAATTTAAGTTTACAGTTGTCCCCCCTTAGTTTTAGTTTTAGTTACCCATAGTCAACCATGACCCAAAGATATGTAACAGAAAATTCCAGACATGAACAATTAATTTATAAGTTTTAAATTACATTCTGTTCTGAGTAGCATGATCAAATCTCACAACATCCTGTTCTATCCTGCTCTGAACATAAATGATCCTCGTCCCTAGTGTATGCACAATGTGTATACTTACCCATCTATTAATCACTTAGTAGCCTTCTTGATTATCAGGTCAATTGTTACAGTATTAATAATGCTTGTGTTCAAATCAGTCTTGTTTTACTTAATAATGGCTCCAAAGTGCAAGAGTAGTAATGCTGGCAGTTTGAATATGCCAAAGAGAAGCCTTCAAGTGCTTCATTTAATTGAAAAGATATGTATGTCTGGGAAAACACATAGTATATGTGTGGTTCAGTACTTACCCATGGTTCCAGGCATCACTTGTAACATATCTCCCATAGATAAAGGAGTGCTGCTGAAATAAAAATGTAAATAAATAAAATAAAATCCAAATTTTTGTATTATTTTATAAGACAATAAGGTTTCACACTATGGAGACTCATAGTATTTAAGAAATTTCTTTGACATTTATTTAGAATCAAGTTGTCATTTCAATTATATATCTATAGGAGATACACTTAGATTCAAAGACATTAATAAGTTGAAAGCAAAAAGATGAAAAAAGATATATTATGCAAACAACTATAAACACCAAGGGAATAGACTTGAGCAACTATAAAACACCTAGATCTAACAGACATCTATGGAACATTCTATGCAACAGTAGTAGAATACACTTTTTTTCTAAAGTGTAAATGGAACAGTCTCCAGGATAGACCATGTACTAGACCATAAAACAAACTTCAATATATTAAAAATAATTGAAATACATGATGTGTTTGCCAAATGTAGTGGAATTTAAAATAAGATAAAAAATATGGGGACAATTTCCAAGTATTGTAAATTAAATAGCATACCTATAGACAACCAAGAAATTGCAAGAGGATTACAAAGAAAATTAGTATGTACTTATAAATTAATGAAAATAAAGATAACATACCAAATAACTCATAGGAGGCAGTTAAAGCATTACTTACAAGAAATGTGTATAGTTTTAAATGTTTATGTTTAAAAGGTGCTCTCAAATCAATAACCCAATCTTATACTTTAAGACACTGGAAAAGAAGAGCAAAGTAAACCTAAAGAAAACAAAAGGAAAAAAATAATAAAAATAGAATGTAAATTAATGAAGTAGAAATTAGAAAAACTAATAGAGGAAATCATTAAAAGCAAAGGTTGGTTCTTCATAAGATGAAGAAAATTGGAAGTCTTTTTACCCCTCTGATAAAAAGATTCAAATTAGTAAAATCAGAAACAAAAAAGATGCACACAATCAACCTTAAACAAATAAAAAAGATTCTAAGGGAATACTATGAACAGCTATATTCCAACAAACTAAATAATTTAGATGAAATGGCTAAGTTTCTAGAAAGATACAAACTACCAAAAGTTAACTTCAGAAAAAATAGAAAATCTGATTAAATCTATAACAATAAAGAGATTGAATAAGTACTTAAGAATTTTCCCAAAAAATAAAAATTCAGGCTCAGATGACTTTACTGTTGAATTATACCAGACATTTAAAGGAGAATTACTACAATTCTAAAAAGACTTTTTCAAGAGAAGTGAGAAAACATTCTCCAACTCATTTTATGAACCTAATACTTACCTTGATTCTAAAACCAGACAAAATCAACACAAGAAAGAAAGAAAGAAAAAGAAAAGAATGCATAACTACAAACCAATATTCTTAATGAAAATAGACACAAAAATACTCAACAAAATTCTAGCACTGTTAAAAAAGGACATAACCAAGTGGGACTTATCCCAGACATAGAAGGGTAGTCTAACTTAAAAAAAATTAGTCAATGTAACACACCAGATCAATAGAATAAAAAGTAAAAGCACATGGTAAATATAATAGATAAAGAAAAAACATTTGACAAAGTCAACACACTTTCATGTTAGTAAAAATACTCAACAAAGTAGGAATAGAAAGGAACTTCCTTAACCTGTTAAAGGATATATATGAAAAGTCCACAGCTAACATCATACTTAATAATAGAAGACTGAAAAAGTGTTTCCCTTAAGATCAGAAACAAGATAAGGATGTTCACACTTGCCAGTTATATTTAAGCCAGAAGAATTGGGAAATAAAACAAAAAAGGTATCACATCCAGATTGGAAAAGAAGAAGTAAAATTATTTTTATTTGCATATAGCATAATCTTGAACATAGGACAATGACACCTTAGTCTCCTTCAAAGTTGGCACCTTGGGACATCATACAGTTCTTTCAGCATCTCTTTCACTGTTCAAAACACTGCAAAATCCTTTGTTGTCATTGTCATTGGTTGCCCCATTGTATTTTCCTGAATCTCATGGATGGTCTGAAATCTCTTCCCTTTCTTCTTTTTTTAAAAATGTGTGTATGTCTTTAAAGATTTTATTTATTTAATTTTTAGTAAATAAATAAAGGGAGAGAGAAAGTGAGGGAGAGAAACATCTATGTGTGAGATATACATCAATAAGTTGCCCCTTGTACAACCCCAGCTGGAGACCTGGACCACAACCCAGGCACGTGCCCTGATTGGGAATTGAACCAGTGACCTTTCGGTTAGCAGGCTGGTACTCAGTCCACTGAGCCACACCAGCCAGGGCTGAAATCTCTTCCCTTTCAGAGGTGATTGTAGTTTTGGGAAAAGTCAGAAATTGCAGTGCACCAAATCTGGGCTGTAGGGGCCCTGAGTCACCTGGGTGATTTGATGTTTTCCCAAAAATCTCTGATCAAGATGTGATTCATGAACAGGCAGTTGTGTTGTCATGATGAAGCTGCCAATCACCAATTGGCCATAGCTGCACTCTTCTGAATCATCCAAATAGTTTCCATGGAGGAATGTTCAAGCTTAATGCAAAAATTGATGCAGATCTCTTGCTCTACTCAGTCATTTTGAATGTGACAGCCACACATTGCACATGCCCACTCAGCAGTGTCTGCCACCCCCACTGATTAGTACAATGAAGTCATCACTGTTCACACATGTGCATTCCAGTCCACTCTCCTTGGCTGCCAGATTACATCAGTATCATTTAACTGTTCTCATTATAGTAACAATGGCTGGACTTTTTCAGGACAAACTTTGTATACCCAACTATATATATCCTCACAAAAACTTGTACGTAAATGCTCATATCAACATTATGTATATATAGCAGCCCCAAAACAGTGAAAACAACCTGAGTGTCCATTCTCTGGTATAGGGATAAATTCACAAAATGGACTATTATTTGGCTATTAAAAAATAGTATTGTTATAGATGACAGCATTCATAAACCTTGATAACACTATAGTAAGTGGAATAAGTCATGTACAAAAGACCACATGTTGTATGAGTCTATTTACATGAAATATCCAGAACAGGCAGAGAAAGTATATTTGCTTGTGTAGGGCTGGGAACTTTAGGAATTCATGAGAAGTAACTGTTAATGGGTATAGGTTTCTTTTTTTGGGGTGATCAAATGTCCTAAAATTGATCATCATGATAGTTGCAGAACTTTGTGAATATACTAAAACTATTGAATTGTATGCTTAAATGGGTGAATTGTATGGTATATAAATTATAGCTCAATAAAGCTTTTAAAAAATGTAATTTTAACATTTACTGTTTTGAATGTTCAGTGAAGCTTTTCTTTGCAACTAATGACAAGTCTTTCCTTTAGAATTTCTTATCAGTGCTCTCTCTTCATTGATGTCATGAGACTTCCCCTTAGAAGTGACATGTTCACGTTGTTTAACAATAGCCCAGACACAAATAAGCAAAAATTGTCAACAAAAATATTTACTACCATACATTTGAAATCAGAATTTCTAACATGGACTTCAATAGCACTGACCATATGCATAGCCAATACAAATTACCACCCACCAAGTATCCTCAACAACTCAAGTTTATTATTTTGTAGTTTTATAGTTTAGAAATCTGATGCAGATCTCTCTGGATTAAAATTAAGGTGACTTCAGTGCTGTATTTGTCCTGGGAACTCTGACATAGAGTCTATTCCTCGTCTTTTCCATTTCATACAGGTCTTCTTATTCATCTTGGTTCATGTCCCTCTCCTTCCTTCTTCTAAGTCAGAAATGGATAGTCCTTGTGACACTGCATCACTATTACCTAGCTACCATTGTCATATCTCTCTTCCCCTTAAAAAAAAAGAAAGGTTTTATTTGTTTATTTTTTAGAAAGAGGGGAAAGGAGGGTGAAAGAGGGGAGAGAAACATCAATGTGTGAGAGATACATAGATCAGTTGCCAGGCATGTGCCCTGACTGGGAGTTGAACCGGTAACCTTCTGATTCATGGGCTGTCACTCATTCCACTGAGCCACACCAGCCAGGGCTCTCTTCCACTTTTAAAGACCTTTTTGATTACCTTGGGCCCACCTAAATAATCCAGAATAACCTGCCAATTTTAAGGTAATCTGATTAGCAGTCTTAGTTCCATCTACAGTCACAGGTTATGGATATCTTTGGTGGGGGGCATTATTTTTCCTATGCCATTATGATTCTTACCTGGTAAAAATGTGTATAAGTAAAGGTAATTCATGATAGTTTGATTAATCACTAAAGGAAGATTTGTCTTTGGGCAATATGCTATAGTAAAGTTGGGCATCCATGGAGGCTATTTTGTAAAGAAGAGAAAGGTTATTGTAAACTCAGGCTTATTCTTAAACAAAACCAATTTTAAGGGAAAAATGGATGTGGAAATTAAGGATCTGGAATAAGGTTGATTGTTTTCAAATTATTGGGATGGCACCTCCACTGGAAGGCTTCCCATGGCCCAGGACCCAGGTTAGGTGATCATTGATTTGGGGCCGTGGTTTCTAAGCTTGGTTGCCTGTGTAATTATCTGAGACATTTAAACAATAGTATCAGGCTTTGATCCAGACCTACCTAATCAGAAGGTTAGCAAGCAGAGACCCAAAAGATGATTTGAAAAATTTCTTTAGTTGATTTTGATAATTAGCCAGGTAGGTAAATATTGGTTTAGAAAACAAAGGCAGTTGGATTAGGAATACTAGAAGAATAGCCACTTCTATTATTTAGTGTTTAGTTTTGAAGGTTACAAAACATTTAAATATGACCTAGAGTTTTGGCCAGTCTAACGCATGTATAGCTATAGAGAAATCTGAAAGTAGCATTTTTCTTACTTCCAAGTAATCACCCTCAACCACAGAAAACTAGAGCTGTTGGATTTTGTCCTATTTTGGGCACATAACTCTGCCATCATAAACTATTTCTTATATGAGTGTGACTGTGTTAATTTGTCATGATGTGATTAGTTATATTTTTATTCTACAAATCTAATATAAGAATGTAATATGCTTGTGATCAATTTATTTATACTAAAAGTGTGATATTACAAGGCATGATTATAATGGCTAAAATCTATGAATTAGCATATCATCCACACCTTATAGGCTAAATGTTTATTTTTTTGTTAGTTTAATAACCTTTTCATAAATATACAGTTAATTAGGAGAGTGATGGTTGATCATTGAACATTTTGATAAAACCAAAATGTTGCATTTTTTTCTGTAGATATTACACTCCAAAAAGAAATTCAGGAAGGAACGCCACCCCTGACTCACAGTCAGGAACCCCTGAAACCTCAAGAAAATGTATCACGACCCATTCACCATCCTTTAGTTTTAAAAACTAACTTTGAGGAAGAAGAGGAGGAAGGAAATGAGCAAAATGGTTAGTGAACTTTTTCTCAGTTTTATAACGCAAAGCCAAAAACATCTTAATAATTCTTACATATTTGCTTAACTACTAGAGTTTTATAAGGTAATACAAAAGTCAGAGTTGCTGAAGAATAGCTTTAAATTTATTAAGTATATTAAATTCATTTTGTTCTAATTTGTACTATATTTGCACATGTTTATTATTTGGATTAGAAGGTTTTTGTTATATGGTGACTGAAAGACAGATTTCCTGTTTAAATATGTATAGTTACTTATAGGGATACTAATACCCTCTTATTTATACATAACTTAACATTGATATAGTGTGTCCATCTATTTATTGAATGATTACATCTACCTGCCTCACATTTAGTCTTTGGAGAGTTTATAATTTACAAAGCTTTATTACAAGTAAACCTTGTAAAAGTATAAACAAGGTTAAAAACCCATTTTTTCTTTCTAGTTTATCCTTGTTCCTCCCATATTATCACAGCACTGTGGTGCCAAGATAAACATGCCCAGAAATAAACCCTCGCTCTGTCTTTGCCTTGATATAGGTCCTTTGATGGGCTACAGGCTACCATAGTTTCTGTGCTCAGGAATACATAGGACTGTGTGTTCTTGTTTTTGTCTGCTGTAGCTCCGTGTCTCCCATCTTCCTCCCAATAAACAAATGTGACCTCAATTTGTGAATCTATAACCCCAGCTTAAGACACACACTGTATAATGAGTCATTTTTCTCTTGACTGATTCTAATATATGAACTATAGAAATTAGAAATATTTGCCAGTATACAAGTTATTTATTTTTAAAAAATAAGAAAAAAAACAAAACAAAAATAGTAATCCACTCATGAGAACAATGTTTGGGTTTTATCATTTTGGTTTAAAAATTTTCAGATTATTTGGTTTCGGGATGGTTTAATTTAAAACAAATATATCCTTTAGATGCTTCTAGTTTATGGACAAAGACTCCTGAAGAAATTGAAGAAAAAAGAGCAATAAAAGAGATGTGTTATAAATCTGGTAAGCAATCAGACATTTGTGAACTTTTTAATACTTGAAGTGACAAATATGCTAACCATTAATTTCTTATGGAGATTAGGTGAATACTACAGATTTCATAATCCTCCAGATATTTCATCCTTGAAAAGCACATCCTCTACAGCAGAAAAAGAGTCAGAAAAGCCTTTGGAAAGTGGCAGTGAATTGCAAGAAGGTAAGGAATTAAATGGTAGAATTTCAAAGTGATGCATTAGAGGTACTTGGTGTGACAGACAGTGAATTATGTAGTAAGATATACACTGGAGTTAAATGATAAATAATGCATCATAATTGAGAATGAGAAGGAAGTACATTTATCTCATGACCTAAATTAAATATAAAAAGCTGCTATTAATATAATTACATTTTTCCTAGGAGCCATGAAATGAAAAATTCATAAACACATGGTAACACTATATACCCCATGCAATAATTCTGCAAATAATTTGCTTTTATCATTATTATTTTATTTGTCTATGAGAAAAATTCTCCATGTGAATAGATGTAGATTTTTCTTTACGAATAGAAAGGACAACCTAGCCCTAGGATGACATAAAGGAGATAGATACACAGAACGAGGCAGAACTAGTGTATATTAATTCATTGAATGAGTTCTTTCTGTGTATCAGACAATTTCAGAGATGATGCTGGTGGATAGTTTCAAGGCTGTGGCTTTCATGGATTTATATTTTGGTGAATCTGATTTTGCTGTTAGTGAACATTTTTCCCTTGCCAAGATAAGAATATTGTTTTCTGGGTATAAACCAGGAACTCAAAGATGCCATGAGTTTATATATATATTTTTCCCCTGTTAGTATGAGCTGCAACTGTTTTTGCAGCAGTAGGAGAGATTTGAATCCCTTCCTACCCTTAAAAGAAAAAGTTGGGAAGGTCTCCCAGGGTCCAGATGAGTATAGGATAAAGATTCAAGTGCCGTTTTGCAAGTACCTGTGTGGCAAACCATTTAAACACAGGGCGATAGGTGGCAGTAACACGCCATCAGATGCAGGAAACATCAGGGAGGCAAGAATTGCCTAGGTAACCCAGACCTGACAAAGAAATAAAAAACCAAAAATGATTACAAAACAAATATAAAGAAAATAAGTTAGTAATGAATATTTTAAAATATAGATTAAAAATTTTATGCATTTTTGCTTTATATTAATTATTATTAATTTTTATTTTATTTCATTGTTTACATTACAATTGCCCCTGCTTTTTCTCCCTTTGCCCACCTCCACCCAGTCCCCACCCTTCCCACTCCCTCAGGCAAATCCCCTCCTTGTTGTCTGTGTCCAAGGGTCTTGTATATAGTTCTTTGGTTAACCCCTTTGCTTTCTTGCCCTGCCATACTCCCCAAAAAGCTTTTTCTTTTAAAATAATTTCAGTTAATTCATAAAAACTCTTCACCCAGATTTCCCCAAATGTTATCACTTGCACAAGTGATTTTTCATTTTATCTGCAAATATACACATTATTATTATTTTTTAACTGTTTTGAGAGTAAGTTTCAGACATGATGCTTATACATAAATCTTATACAACTGTAGTATAAAAATCTCATACAACTGTAGTATAAAGATCAAATTCAGTAAATTACCACTGATACAATACTACTCACAGACTTTTATAAAACAAATTTCACCAGTTGTGCCACTGATGTCCTTTGTAGCAAAATGATGTTTTTTCCTTGTTTAGAATTCAACCCATAATCATATGTTTCATCAGATTTTCATATTTTTTATTCTGCTTTAATTAGTTCATTTTAGTAGAAGGAAAACAGTGAGGAGTATTATCACAGTATAATTAGCATTTTTAAGTCAATAGTAGACTAATACTTTTCACTCAATTTGTTCATAATGAACAGATGTAAGCAAAGAATTATAACAAAATTCATCATATAAAAACATAAATAATCTGTTATATAGATTATTTATAATAATGTTAGATTAAACATGGTAACATTAGATTGTTTTAGTTTTTATCATAATTAAGCATCTACATAAGGAAATAAATCTGCTTGACACTTTCCTGATAACTATAAAATTTGTTTAAAAATTCATTTATGAATTTATTGTTCATCCTATCACTACATAAACAATACTTTTATTAGCATTTAAGCTTTTTATTATTATTATGCTTATAAACTTATGTAAGCATCTAATGAAGCCTGGTAATCACATTTTTTTTTCTAGGGGATGGTCTCACAGTTCCAACTAAATTTAGCTTAATTGAAAGGCAAAGTGAGATAAAAGCACCATTGGATAGGAAACCAAGGACTGACATTGCTGCTTTCGAAAATGGAGGTAAGTTATTTTATTACCAGTTGATTCTCAATATAGCATTATATAATAAGTGAATCTGAATTTTCTATTATAACTAATTTTGTTTCATCAAAACCTTTTTGATGGTTTTATCATTGGCTGCGGGTAAGCTCCTTAGAGGCCAGAAACTATATAATTAGTTGTCATAGATGAGTCCCTGTAGTAGAATGTCAGGCACTTGATGTGTTCCATGTAAATATTTGTAGAATAATTGACTTTACGTTTAAACAATCAAATGATTGGGTGAATGGAGACTTGTTTATAAAGTTTACAGATAACTGGAAGTTAATATGTTGGAACAATGAACCAAGTTTGACAAAGTAAATTCAAACTGGGAAAACAAAATCTTGCATTTAAAAATTAACTCCAAACAGATCACAAATCAAAATATAAATCTTGACATAATAAATACGTAGAAGAAAACATAAGTTCTAAGCTTATGGACCTTGGTCTTAGAGAAGGTTTTTAAAATTTGACCCCAAAGGCAAGGGAAGTAAAGGCAGAAATAAATAAATGGGGCTACACAGCAAAAGAAACTACCAACAAAACAAAAAGACAACCAACCAAATGGGGGGAGATATTTGCAAACAGCTCTGACAAGGGGTTAATATCCCAAATGTATAAAGAACCCTTATAACTCATCACTAAACAAATAAACAATTCAGTTAAAAAATGGGCAGAGGACCCAAACAGACATTTGTCCCAGGAAGACACACAAATTGCCAACAGATATACAAAAAAAATGCTCAACTGCAGTAGCAAGTAGAGAAATGCAAATAAAAATTGCAATTAGATATTACCTCGCACCTGTTAGAATGGCTATTAGCAGCAAGAAAGGTAATAAATGATTGGAGAGGTTGTGAAGGAAAAAGCACACTCATTCACTGCTGCTGAGAATGTAAACTGGTCCAGCTACTTATGGAGGCTTCTCAAAAAATTAAGAATAGAGTTACCATATGACCCAGGAATCTCTCTTTGGGTTATCTACCCCCAAATCTTGAAAACATATATTTGCAAAGATATGCACCCCTCTGTTCACTGCAGCATTATTCATGGTGGCCAAGACATGGACACAATCAGAGTGTCCTTCAAATGATGATTGGGTAAAGAAGATAATGTGCATATATACAATAGAATACTACTCAGCCATAAAACGATGAATTACTGTCATTTGTAACAAAATGGATGGATCTTGAGAATATCAAGCAAAATAAATCAGATAGAAAAAGTAAAGAACCATATGATTTCACTCAGATGTGGGGTATAAAACTGAAAGCCACAAAGTAAAAAGAAAACCTCTTAGACACAGTAAGCAGTATGGTGGTTACCAGAATGAGGAGAGTGAGGTCTCTAGTGAAGAGAGTGAGGGATCAAACATGTGATGATGGAAGGAGACTGAGCAATGGGCACACAATGCAATATACAGATGGTGTATGGTGTACACTTGAAAACTATGTAATATTGTTAACCAATGTGGCCCCAGTAAATGTAAATTTTTAAAATGCCTTATTAAAGACAAGGGAAAGAAAGATCAAGGTATTAATGATAGGTGTTCAAGTTAGGAAAGGCCTGACATGATACAGACCTTAAGGGAAAAATAAATGTATTTTGTGGGCTATAATGTTTCAGAATAATTCAGTAACATTTGTCAGCTAGCAAATAGCTAAGGTAAAACTCATGTTGAATTATTAAGGGTTGTGTAAGAAGATAAGTATATATGATGTCATTCCAAGTAGTTCAAGGAGTGTCTGACTTATAGAGGAATGCTCCATAAATGTGATATACAATTATTATACTAGTTTCACTGGTTTCTGTACAGAGCAGCCTATGTTTGGGTGTCACCTTTTAAAAAAGGTTACTCGAAACACTGCATGTTGAGAAAGGGTGACTTGTGTGGTGAAGCATCTGGAAATTAAGTAGTTAAATAATATTTAATGCAACTGTGGATGTTTATTCCAACAACAAAAAAGAAGAACTTCAAGTAACACAAATACTGTTTTCATATATCTAAAAATATTGTATGGAGGATCAATTATATTTACTTTATCTGTAAAGGGTAGTAAAGGGTAGAAGCAGATTGTTATACATTGAAGGAGAATTAATTGTGTTGACTGTAAATTTTCTTGCAATTAGCAGTATGTAAGTGTTCATGTTGTGTATCCATATATGCCTACATGCACATATATTAATCTAAACATGTGATATATTGAGGTGGGGAAGATATCACTGAGAAGTATTTAAACAAAAGTGGACAAAAGGGTATTTTAGAGGAGGATAATCCTGTATTGAAAGGTAGTTTTGTAAAAGTTTCTGCCATCATTGCCACTGACAGTAAGGTGTTGTCACAGGAGGTGACTGCTACATTCCACAGAGGATCGTATTTCTTGGAGTAGATGAAAATAAAGCATTAACTGAAGAGAAAGAAGCCATCATGTTGAAATGTTCAAATACTAAAGGTAATAAAGCATTTATAATATTTTAATCAATTTGTAATTTGAATAGATATAAGTAAAGCTTGATTTTTGGAAACCAATATAATAGGCAAGGTATTACATAAAAATAACACTAAGTAGGGGTCAAGAACCCTAAGGTTTCAGTCCTGGCTCTGTTCCTAATTGTTTGGCCATGACACTTTATCTAATTAGTCTGAAAAATCAGTCTGCTGGGCAACATAATTTCTAGGAATCTTGCTAGCTCTAAAACTATTGAGTCTCTTCAATGGTAGTACCAAATAATTTTTAGCTTATTTTTCCAACATCATATACTCTGTATGATTGAATTTTCTTAGGAAGCTCTGCTTGTAAACATTGTGAAGGGTTTTAATCTCACGGTGACTTTCATGACTTCTCAAATTTCATAATTATTACTAACACTAGTCCGTGAATCATTAGCACTCTCCCAGTCACAGACTAAAATTACAGCTGTCTGTAACTAAAGGGCTTGCATATTCTCCATGTAAATATTAACCAACTTCATCTACTGTTTTTCCCACTCATAAACATGCTCAATAATAAAAAAAAGTCACTTGTAATCAAGTCAAAGGATTGTTATAGAAAATACATGTAGATCTCTCTTGCTTTCTCTCTTATTTGGAGATGGACAAGTTTTGCTCAATCCGTTGAAAACAAAACAAAACAGAATAGAACAGAACAACTCTACAGATAAATAATAGTAGTCAGTACCCACATGTAACTGTTTAAATTAATAAAAATTAAATGGAACAAAGAGATTTGGCTCTTCAGTTGCACTAGCCATATTCCAAGTGTTTAATATCCACATGTGACCAGGGATCTTATTTGACAGCACAGATTTACACTATTTCCATCACTGAAGTTAGCTCTATTGGGTGGTTTTGCTCCAAAGCATAGAGCAAAGTGAATCTTGTTAAATTTAAAATATTTTTGAAACCTGAATTTAAACAGGCACATTCTATGTCCAATTGATAACACTTTAGTTCTTTTATAGAGTTACTAAAAAATATTGCCACACATAGGTAATTTACATATTAAATATAACAGCTGTGTTTCTGGATTTCTAATGTTTTGTTAGTGACAAATTTGGGGGTCTCAAGGCAGCATTTTGGGAATTTCAGTAATGATTCTAAAAAATTAGTGTACAATATGTACATATTAAAAGAAGTATGCCCATCATGTAATTTTTGAAAAGTGCAATACCAACTGAGACACTTCTCTTACTAACAATGACATTTTATTTTCTTAATTTGCTTTGAAAGATAACCAGGACAGTCCTCATCCAAAGAGTTCCCTAACTACCCGACTAGCACCTACAACGCATGTATTAAATGCTACTGAGAATATCAATTTGAAGTGCAGAGAGGACCCCTCTTCAAGTGAGAGCTCTCTTGTTGGCCTTAGATGTATTTGTTTTATCATGGATTTGCTTTGCTTACTTGAAATAGAATTTTAAAAAAGAAATTAAAAAAGGATGGTTTAAAAATTATTCAGGATTAAGAATGCAAGAATATATTTTTTTTACTAACTTTGGCAATGAATTGTGATGTAGGTCCTAGTAAACAATATACTTTCTCACTACTTTAATTTAGATATTAAAATGAATAGTATACTGCCTTCTCAGAAAATTCCTTAAACAGTGCATTTTAATTTAATTTAATCCATTGACAAGTTTTTATTATGTTTTGGGTTATTTTTCTTGATTTGGCTTCTTGCCATTCAGCACTCTGAGCTATTTTTTGAGATACAATTAAGACTCAAGAATCTTCCTGTTTCCTTCCCTCCCTTCTCCTTTCCCTTATTTTATTTATTGAATCTGTACAATATTCTTTGATCCTAGCTTGGCACTAAGGGAACTATGATGGTTTACCCCCAAGAAGCTCAGTTCAGGGGCATTTGCTAAAAATACGGTTTCCAAATCCTAGGAGAGGGAGCTTGAAGTAAGGGTGGAACATGATATCTGGATAGGAGATGGTGAATCAGAGTTTCACTGAAGGTTGATGCTTAAGCTGAGGTTGAGTGAGAGGGCAAAGACATTTATTAGTTCACCATAGAGAGCTACTGCAATCAACTCAATGCATTTGATGTCCATTTTCTCTGTGTCTTAGTTACTTGTGAGTGTTCAGGATCTTTCTACAGAGAAATACCAAAGAATGAATGCTCCTGTATACTAAATTCTTCTAAGAGTCTCTGGAGAAATATGCCCTAAGAATTCCTAGAAAATTCAGCATACATACAATTTTTTGATTAAAAATATGCAAGTAAAAAGTGAAAAATATAGTGATTTTAGTGCTTACAAATTTTTTTTTCACCAAACACACTGTACACAAAACCTTATAAGATCTTAAAAGGACAAGGTAACATTCTTTAAAAGTATTTTACATTAATCCAAGTTCTTCAGAAGTAGTAGATTTGGCTAAAATTGTACAAATAACATGTTCAAAATAATTCTAAAACTACTTAAAGTAACATTATAATGAGATGGATACATAATTATATTTGGAATATAATTTTATGTTCTTTGAAAAGCATCCATACATTCCTCTGAAGTAAAGCACTTTTCTTTGAAGATTGTTACTGATTAAAAGGTTTCTCATTTCTTTTTTTTTTTTAAAGATTTTATTTCATTATTTTCAGAAAGAGGGGAAGGGAGAGAGGCAGAGAGGGAGAGAGACATCAATGTATGGTTGCTTTTCACCTGCCTCCAGCCACAGGCCTGACTGGAGACCTGGTTTGCAACCTTGTTATGTGCCCTGGCTGGGGAATCGAACCTGCAACCTTTGGGTTCACAGGCCGGCGCCTTATCCACTGTGCTACCAGCCAGGGCTTCATTTCTTTTCAAGATAAATTTGTTGACATTTAAAAATAAATCATGTTTTGTTCTAGAAAGGAAAGTATTAGGGTGATGAATTTATTTTTTTCCTCTTGCTTGATATGTGAGTGCACAGACATGTAATTATCTTCTATAGTAATTTTCAGATGAAAGCATCTTTTTAAAAAAACTGTAAAAATTTTTATTTCCTCTAAGTGAACGATGTCCAGCCAGTGAGGAAGCCTCATTTTAAAGGTGTGAAAAAAAGAAAATGGGTTTATGATGAACCAAAGAACTATCCTGGCCAAGGAGTGCGGAGAGGTAGTGTCTATATATTTGATATTTCTAAATTGTAATTTTAAAAGAGATTACATATCAAATAATATTTTATACCTGAAAAACAAATTACTGTGTGAAATATGTTATTTTAGATCTGCAATGCAGGCTGTTCTTTTGGCTTACATTGTTTTCCATTGTGCTATCAAACCCAATGTGTACTATGTTATTTATAGGTGTTAAAGCAGCTTGTTTTATTGCTTACTTTTTTCCTCCTTCATTTTGCAGCAGTACAGACACCAAATCCAAAAAATAAAATGAGTTACCATCGCCATAATAAAGACAGAAATGCTGAGAATGCACCCTACATCCGTGTGCAGAGGGAGGCTGTCAGGCCTGTCTCACTAAACCCGCCTCACTACAGCAGGCCCGCAAATGGCTTCTACAATAAAGTCAACGTTAATAAGGAGCCCAGACTCAATCTCTGTCCAGGTGAAGCCCTTTATATGTATGGTTTACTCATTATCTGTGGTTTACATTCCCACAGAATTTCCTGGTGGTCCAATGAATCTTCACTGCTACCCACTCCGTCTCCTTTTTCCAGGCCATCACCAGCATCTTAGAAAACTAGTGAGAGGAATTTATTCCATGTACAGGAATGATTCAAAGGACATGGAAAAAAATAGTGTTGGTGCAAATGACTTGACACTGAACCTTCTTAGTGCTGTGCTTCAGCGCACTGCACTGTGTTTCCCCTGGGTAGCTTCATTTCACTCTTGAGGATTGCTTTCAAATGATTGACATTTCCTTGTTCCACTAACTTCATTGTTTAATGATTACTTTCAGACTAGTGCTTTGGCTTTTTTTTTTTCTTTTTTAGAATGTCATGATTATTTTTTGGGAGGGTTAGTTTGAGGATTAACTGCAATATCTTTGGCAACCTCTCATTTCTTCCCACCATGCACAGATGACTTCTAAATCACTTCCTGTAATAGGTAAAATCATAATGTACTATGTCAGGAGGTACAAGGCCACAAGGGAGGAAGGAACCAAACCTCTTTTCTTCCTGTCTCAGATGAACATTGCTCTTTCAAGATTGGGTCTATCTTTTCTCAACCTCACAAAAGGCCAGTCAAGTCCCTATGATTGCATGTTTATATTTTCCTACATTCACAGCCTAGTTAGTGGAGTTGCAAAAGTCTTATACTTCGTGAAATGCTAAGTAAAAATTCTACATCTCTCCTAGGACCTTTCTTTTATAATTTAAGCTAAAGTTAGCTTTACTTAAATTATTTTCCTTCTATTTGTTTTAAAATAAAATGATGTTTGAATTTATATATAAAAATAATATTAGGTGAAATATTTAATTTTATTTATTACTCATTATTATTAATTGTATTATATTTCACCATGAGTAGTTGGCTGTGAAGAATGCAATAGTCACTGAAATAGGTGCTATTGTCTATATTTGTGTTTAGGTGGCCACCATTATACCCACCTAATGCATTATTAGTGTAAATGTCAATGTGGGAAAAAACAGATACATTTTTAGTATTATTTTGGACCAGGCTTTGAGAATCATAGTTTGCACAGTCATACTTGAAAACACAGATACAACATTGTTAGATGGTAGTTCAAATATAAAGCTGTCAGAGGAAAGTAGATATTTAAGGACAAGTCCGTATACTATATATAAATGATTTGGTTTCCTGGAACATAAGAGTTCACTATGGTAGAGCAATCTGCCCTCATGGGAGTCACTCCATGGAGGGAAAAGGAACGGGGTTATACCTCCTAGGCCTTTCTTTCCTTCCTTCCTTCCTTCCTTCCTTCCTTCCTTCCTCCCTTCCTTCCTTCCTTCCTCCCTTCCTTCCTTCATTTCTTTTCTTTCTTCTCTCTTTCCTACAAATATTAGCACAATTGTATGTAAAATTATAGTAAAACAAGGCAAAGAAATATATTTATCACACCTAGATAAATGGGAGAGAGCCTTATTTGAGGAATTGGACAGCCAATTAAGAGACATGTAACCATGTTCATAGATAACTTAGTTTTAATAAGCCCACTTGTGTTCCTGATCTCTTATCTTTGTAATGATAAAATAAATCAGAAAATAACTTCACCTCTGAGATGTTTACGAATTTGAAACACCTCTAGAATATGATTTTGAAGTTATACATTATTTAACTCCAGTCTTTTTTCTTTCTTAGATAAATATATGTCAACATCATATAATGGTTCAGCCTGGCGTAAAAGAATTCCCTTTTCAAAAACATATTCAAAAACTGAAAAGATATATACAGGTAAATATTTAATATTTTAATGTTTCATGCACTTCTAAAAATAAATGACAAATTATTTTCTAGAGTACGCTAAAAGAACATACTCTAGAAAATTTAGAAAAATTTCATATGTATGAACATAATTGGAGTTAAACAGATCTTTTTCTACTAGCAATTTAATTTTACTTTGTCTCATGGTGTTCACCTTCACCTACTTTTATGTTATCAGAAATCTTTTGAATATTTCCCTATTAGCTCCAATTATTGCATTTGCAGGATTATATATGTTGTATTCTTTGTTGAACTATAAAGCAAATATATAAAACTATATTTTGACACAAAATATTAAAGCTCTACTTTATTTCACCATAGACAAGTGTTGGCTGATGGAAAGTTTTAGGGCCCCTGAGAAGTTTTCAAACCATATGGTCTCCTTCCTGTTGTGCTCTGTTCTCTAGGACAGTGTGGGGATCCTAGGAATCTCCCCCAGCGTAGGGGTTTGTAGCAGACTGACTTCAGGTGGTTCTTTGGCTGAAAAGCTTTATGTCTTCTCCCAGTTTATCCTGGGGCTGGCTCTGAATGTTTGGAAAACCACACAGGGTAAAATTGTTTCAGTTACTTTTCAGAAAATCAAACCTTTCAGAAAAAGTTCTAAATAAGGAGTTCCTACCTAAATCAGTAGCCTAGAACTTTCATAATCATCTAAAGTGCATACATTCTTATACAAGAGCTTCCCAGAATGAACCAGATCATACATATCCAGACTAGGAACAGGCTCCTTTCCAAAGCAACTAGCTGAGACCTTCTAAAGCAGTATTTCTCTAAACTCTTCTGAGTACAACTATAACATAGTATGCAGATGTGTGTACTGGAGTCAATTTTTCCCCATCTATTCTCAAAATATATCATACTGCAAGAAAATTCTATCACAGCACAATTTAACTGACTATATTTTCTAATTTTGTGTGGGTCATTACATATTACATCACTTAATGTGGGGGGAAAGGAAATTTAAAAATCAATGGAAATTCTGATTAAATCACAAATTGATAAGCCATGAATTATAGAGGATCTAGGAGAGGAAGGGGCTACTTCACTTCAGATCATGAAACATGTACCATCCATGTATGGCACATACAAGGGAGTGTGACAGGGAATATGAGCTGACAAAACCATTTTTTTCTTTCAATCTGAAAAGTAATGAGGAGGGTATGGAGAAGCAGCAATAGACCAGATATAGAGTGAAGCCACTTGCCTGCCCCTCCTTTTCCCCCACCACCTCCAGCTATGTCAGGTCCCAGGTGTAGAAAGATCTGTGATAGAATTCCCCTTGAAGTTTACAAAAACCCGCGCATAAAGAGGATCTGCACTGCCCAGATGCAACATAGCGGGGAAAGCAGCCATGGGGTTGTGGGGAGGGCAACCATGTCTAACATGAGAGGGCTGAAGAGAGCCTCTTGGATTTTCAAGCTCCAAGTTTGCTAAGGAGGGCATCCCACATTCCTGTGAGTTTCAGTAAAAAATGAGTTCCTGGGAGATGACGAATAGGTCTATCCTCAGTCTCCTGGCTGGGACTGAGGTAGAGCATAAGGAAGATGACTTTTTGTTAAACCCTATTGAAGGGGAGGGTTCAGCCAGAACCTCAACAGTCTGCTCTGTTGTCATCCTAATGAAACCCTTTTTACTTGAAGTAAGACCTAAAGACCACCAGCAATGACATCAATTAGGAACTTGTTAGAAAAGTGGCATCTGCATCCCATAACTGCGATTCAGAATCTGCCTTTTAACAAGATCCCCAGGGGGAACCAGGGGCCACCATTCACCAGCACATGGTCCACACCTTGTGGAGGAACACGATTTTTGAGTGGTATTTTCTTTTTAGTTGTCACATGGCTGAGCCATTCTTCCTTGTCCCAACCCCAGAAATTAGGATAAGCAGCAAGGGGGTGCAGGAGGGAATAACACCCTGAGAAAGAACTTTAAATCTGAATGTGACTGAAATATAAATATGAATTAATGAAGAAATCATTGAATTGGATAAAGTTTATGTGCAAAGGACCAATAAGTCTTTTTACATCAGGCAAAAAGGGGAATTACAGTGAAAAAAAAAAAATCAAAACCCGTTATAACAAAATAAAGTTAGTTTTCTTATTTAGCCAAGCTTTTGACTGGGAAATGTATAATCCCTAAACACTCACCCTTCCCAATTATTTTCATCACCAAGAGAAGAGAGAAAGATTAGTTTATGTTTCTTCCCCTGCACTTCCTGTGAAGACACAGAGGAGTGATTTCAGCACTACCCAGTGGACAGATGAACTGCGGGAAACAGGAGACAGAAAATACAAGCAACCACTAGCCTATTCCTCTAAGAGATACCTGAGTGTCAAAGTCTCACAAATATAAATGGGCAAGAAGAGCCTTTTGGGGAAGTGCCATTGGATGGGACGTGGGCAATGCAGTAGTGGGGAGAATGTGTGTTGGGAATTGAGGACAGTTGCTGAAAGCAATTAGAAATGCCATTCTCGTTGCCAGCCGTCCTTGAGGACACATATCCTTTCTGATGTGTATCAGGTCAGCCTTGCTCAGAGAAATCACACCTGGAGATGGCTGTGGAATTAAGCCATGAGTTTATTGGGTGAAGGAAAGCAGAACAGGGAGAATAGGCAATGTCAAGGGAAGAGGCTTTAGAAAAGCTATCTTCAACCTACCATCTCCAGGATGGAGCTTTTATACAGACATTCTCATGGATACCTGGATCAAAGGAGAGTTAGTTTCTTTACCAAAATTCCATTAGCAAGGGGGTGTTAAGAGGGTCTATCTGATGGAGTTAGTCTTTCATTAACGTCTCCCCAGGGATTCCTGGACAAGATAACTTCATCAAGTCATCCCCAAGAGCTTCCTGTCTGGTTCCATGATCACATCCCTGCCAGGTTAGATATGTAAACATAGACTGTTAGAGTTTTAACTAAAGCCCAGTTACAATTAGAGTTCAAAGGTATCTACTGTCTCTGTATTCAGATTGTCTGCTCCTGTATCCTAATAATAGGGATGTGGTTGGTGTGAGTGGAGATACCTGACTTGATAGGATGGAACATTCATTCTGTTCATTCTGGGTTCACCATGGAGCAGCCTTATAAGTAGAATTATTTCCATTTCTTTCCATCCCTCCATCCATATCCAAAACACAGTAAGCTTCAGAAAGAAGTGAAATTAGTTCAAATGGCATTTTAAAAATTTATGAATTAAAGCAATAGCTTAGTTTTTATTTTGCCTTTAGATTTATGGTAATTAGGAAAAGCCATGGAAAATGTTGGCACACTGTAGGATATTGTAAAAGAAAATAATTGAAATATTTTATGTGTTTTATTAGAGCCAAGAAGAAATGGGAGCAAGTAAACCTGGAGGTTGAGAGAAGAGAGAAATGAGGAAAGAGGAAAGTGCCAGACATCATCTGATTTACGATCAAAAATGTAAATTCAAAGAATGAGATATTCAAGTACTCCTCACTTTATTATGGGTAGCCAAAGATGTTAATGCAAATTCTGAAAATAAGATGCAAGAAGTACATTGTACTCTTTCACAACTGATAAAAATGCAAATTACAATCAGCTGCCTGTGTATTTATGTATGTCTGAAATTTATTTGATGCATTGCCACAAACATTTAATAAAATTTAAAAGTTTGACAATTAAAATCATTCTTTAATTGTAAACTACCTTAGATTTCACAAATTGAGAAATAAAATTGTGCCTTTGATCTCTGTTTTTCAATGTTCTTTACCGAAGAAACCTCACATTTTCTTTGCTTACCTAAGTTTTAAACTGGGCCTTCAGCAATAACAACAGATACAAGGTGTAAACAAATTCCATGAAGTCCTGGGGTCACAAATTTGATGATGAGTAAGTTAGAGGAATTTCAATAGAGATACACTTTGATGTGGTGCAGAAAGAGACATGAAGGGCAGTTGCTGAACAATGTCTTTTAATGAGCAACTTCACAACCTGTTACATACTACATTCAAAATGAAAAAGTAAATATTTCCCTACTATGAAACCAAAATTATATGATCATATTTGAGAAAAGAACTTGTTAAAGAAAGATAAAGTGAATTAATAACCTGGTGTCCCAAGTCTTTGTGAGGTTTTAAGGCTTTTATAACTGTAGAAGTATAAATGCTTAAGGAGAGGTACCATTTGAAAACATTTCCATTTATTTTGCACTTGTTTATAATTGTATCTTGAGTAATATTTCTTAATGTAATTTAAAAATCTCATCTGCAGAGTGACTGAAACAAAAACTTAAAATTAAAAATTTACTCTTCAAATTTAAAAACAAGTGTAAAAGCAATATAAGTAATTAGTATTTTTTTTTAAGATTTTATTTATTTTTCAGAAAGAAGGGAAGGGAGAGAGGCAGAGAGGGAGAGAAAGACATTAACGTATGGTTGCCTTTCACTTGCCTCCAGCTACAGACCTGGTTGGAGATCTGGCTTGCAACCTGGTTATGTGCCCTGGCTGGGGAATCAAACCAGTGACCTTTGGGTTCGAAGGGTGGTGCCTTATCCACTGTGCCACCAGCCAGGGCAGTAATTAATATTTCAAATGGTGTTTCTGTAACTTTGTGACCTTTATAGTTCTGAGTTTATTAAAGCCGAGAACTTTACTGAGACTTGGGACATTTTGTCTTTATATTTGCATTTATCTTGTGCTTTTGTTAGCTTCTTTTTCAATTTTATTGGGGGGTGAATATCAAAGTTTTAAGAAATATTTTAAAACATTTTATAAGATTGATGCCAACTTGTAGGTTAATAAATCGTAGTTTCTAGCTTCTAATGGTGCTCTGTCTACACACTTTCAAAAACATGAGGACATGGTAATTTTGTTTTCCAAATAGATTAGATAAAAATTAATATTTTGCCAGCAACATATCTTGGTGAGAAAGATTTGTGAGGGATGTAAGAAAAGAACTAAGTTGAAAACTGACTAGAAGGAAGCTCAGAGGAAATATCCTATAATTATACTTAAGAAACAGATCATATCCTTCTAAAGTGTCAAATAGTAATGAAAAAGAAAGAGTTCTAAGAAGGTAATTGAAAATGATTTTCTGAAAGTCCAGATTCTCAATGTATATTTTTATTACGTTTAGAATTCTGACAAATTCAATGAGGACTAAGAAGAATGCAAAGAATGGCTTGGATGCCATTCTTTTAAATGTGTACAGGTATTATAACTGAATAAGTAAAAATTTTTACTATGATATACTTTGTCTAAAGAACCAAATAGATGATGACATTAACCAACCTTGTTTTTATCTGGGGGAAATTAAATAGGTTCAAATGGGGTAAACTAAGAACCAAGAAGAAATATAGTAAACACTACCAAACACAAAAAGTCATGAAGGATGACAGAAATAAGTGACCAACCAAAAAACAGTAAACTGAACATAGAAGCAGTGCATTTATGGTACCAGTGGTGGGTATTTGCTTTCCTGTCACATACAAAATCTTTCAATGAATGATTCTTCTCATTTCAAAATAAAGCATTTTTAGATGCTTTGTATATTCATTTTTTAGAGTTTCCATAACAAAGCACCAAAAATTGAGTGGCTCAAACAACAGAAATGTATTGTTCTGGCCATTACAAGTCTGAAATCAGAGTTGGTTGAATTGGCAGAGTTGGTTCTTTCTGAGGACTATGAGAGAGTCTGCACCAGGCCTGTCTCCTTGGTTTGTAGACCACTGTCTTCTCCTTGTGTCTGTTCACATCATCTTTCATCTATTCATGCTTCTTTGAATTTAAATTTCCTCTTTTATAAAGACATGAGTCATATCAGATTAGTGCCCAGCCTAATGACCTCATTTTAACTTTATTATCTCTGTAAGGATCCAGTCTCCATGTAAGGTCACATTCTGAGGTACTTGGGGTTAGAATTTCAACATATGAATTCTGAGGGGACATGCAAAATGTGAAGTGGGTTTGAATGTCATTTCTGGGCCCTCCCAGGGTGCACAAGTAGTTCTTAAATGACAAATTTACTCTTAACATTTCAATCTCCCTAAGCAGTTGAATTCCTTCCTCTATAGTAATCCAAGGTAGTTGTGGCATTCCTAGCTTGCTCATGCTGGGTCACCTTCTATTCCATACTTAAGCCAACCAACCAAGCAAGCAACCAACCAAATGGTTAAAGCCTTTCTAACTCCCTGAGAGCTGCAGTATTCAATGCAGAATCTCTGCTTAGTGGGTCCATATTAACAAATTGGGCTTGCTACAACTTTATGTTCATTCCTTTCACCTTTATCCTATATGTTTAATAGCCATTCCCACATGTATTCCCAGGAATTCTGTCCATATAAACTAGAAAACTCAAGTAGCTCTTTTGGAGTGCAGTGTAGTTCCATATAGGTCATGCTTTGTATCTCAACTTTAATAGCCTTGAATCTAGTGATGTCTAGTAGCAAAAAGCATTGGTGGGTGTCAGCCCTAAGGGAATTAGCATTGTTTTGAATGGCAAGTACCTCAGGGTTAATCTCAGATATGGATAGAGAGGCTGCTTCTACTGAAAAAGGAGACTCAACAGAATTTAGGGGCTCAATGATCCCGTTCATGATGGTCTTCCCACATATCCCTGTTTCAACTTTCAGCATGGTATTTCTTCCCAATCAATGCCCCTACTTGAACAGTAAATAACTTATGAACCTGGGAATCCAATTTGCATTGTAATTTAGTCTCTGTCAGGATGAGTTTCTGGAATTGTTTTTCAGTGATCTCAGCCCCATGGCTATGGGAGTTGAGGGTCTTCTTTCAAGACAGACATAGAAGCTTTCAGATCATTTAAATCACTGAGCTCAACCTTTGTTTTCCTCACTATGCTCAGTGAAATTAGGGGCAACCAGGCAATCTCATTATATTAATTAGTTTGACAAAAATGTCCAGAGATATCATATATATGGTCATCTAGGTCTTACAGTGTTTGAATAGGGTTACCAAATATGATATTTTGCATATTTCTTTTTTGTGTGACATGTATAAACCTTTTAATATTGAGTGGAAGAATCAAGCACAAAGACTGTATATTAATGATTGTATTTATGAAATGTCAAGAATAAGCCAAGCTACAGGGACAGAAAGATTAGTGGTTAAAGGTGGAGTGAATGGAGGTAGAATTAGTAGGTATAAATATTTTTTTAATTTTAATTTTATTGTTGTATTAAATCCATCCCCTTTTTACTCCCCTCTGTCCCCCTCCCCACTCACTCACTTTCCCACAAAGTCAATCCCACTTGTTGTCCTTTTCCATGGTTCTTCCATACTAGGATCTTGTCTAAATTGCTCCCCTTCTTTGACTCTTCTTCCCCTTCCCCTCTTCCCCCTTCTCCCTGCCCACTGAAGGCCTATTCATAGTATTCATATATCTGGTTCTGTTTTGCTTGTTGTTTGTTTTGTTCATTATTGTTCTGTTATGGGTGAGATCATATGGTATTTATCCTTCACTGACTGGCTTATTTTACTAAGCATAATTCTTTCTAGTTCCATCCATGTTGTTGCAAAGGTTAGGAGTTCCTTCTTTTATTCTGCTGTGTAATATTCCATTGTGTAAATGTACCGGAGCTTTTAATCCAATCATCCACTGATGAGCACTTAGGCTGTTTCCAGCATGTGGCTATTGTAAATAAAGCTGCTGTGAACATAGGGGTACATAAGTTCTTATGAATTGGTGTTTCAGGATTCTGCAGATATAGTCCTAGTAGTGGAATTGCTGGATCAAAAGGCAGTTCCATTTTTAGTTTTTTGAGGAAACTCTATACTGTTTTCCATAGTGGCTGCACCAGCCTGCATTCCCACCAACAGTGCACCAGGGTTCCCTTTTCCCCACATCCTCACCAACACTTGTTGTTCATTGATTTGTTGATTGACATTCTGACAGGTGTGAGGTGGTATCTTATTGTGGTTTTAATTTGCATCTCTCTGAGGGCTAGTGATGTTGAGCATTCTTTCATATGCCTCTGGGCCCTTTGTATGTCTTCCTCAATGAGTTGTCTGTTCAGGTATTTTGCCCATTTTTTAATTGGGCTGTCAATCTCCCTGGTGTTGAGTCGCATTAGTTCTTTATATATTTTGTATATCAAACCCTTGTCTGAGGTATCATTGGCAAATATGTTTTCCTATACAATTGGTTCCCTTTCAATTTTGCTGGTGTTTTCTTTAGCTGAACAGAAACTTTTCATTTTGATATAGTCCCATCTGTTTATTTGTTCTTTTATTTACTTTGCCCTTGGTGAAGTATCAGTAAACATATTTATGTGTAGGATATCTAAAATTTTCCTGCCTACATTTTTCTCTAGGACCTTTATGGTGGCACTGTTTATGTTTAAGTCCTTTATAGAAATATGGAATGCTTCACAAATTTGCTTGTCATCCTTGTGCAGGGACCATGCTAATCTTCTCTGTATCATTCCAATTTTAGTATATGTGCTGCTGAAGTGGGCACTATTTTACATATTTCTATTGCCATATGCCATTATGGACTATCAGTGCTTTCTTTACTACTAGAAGTAGAGCCATCTCTTTATTTTTTATTTATTTTTTAAATTTGAAAAGAAGTCTTTAAGTTTCACTTGAAAATATAAAATACCTTAACTACGATGTGGAAAATAATGTTTTAAAAAGATTGCATTTATTATTTTTAGAGATAAGGGCAGGGAGGGAGGAAGAAAGGGAGAGAAACATCAATGTAAGGTTGCCTTTCACTTGCCTCCAGCTGTGGACCTGGCTGGAGACCTGGCTGGAGACCTGGCTTGCCAAGCTAGTTATGTGCCCTGGCTGGGAATCGAACCAGTGACCTTTGGGTTTGCAGGCAAGTGCCTATCCACCGAGCCACCAGCCAAGGCCTGGAAAATAATTTCTTAAGAAAAATATAAAGCGCAAGGAGAATTGGCAAAGATTGATACATTTAATTACTTTAAAATTAAGAACTACATAAGCTAAGTCACCATATATATTGTGAAAAAATAAGTATAAAGTGTATTATGCATATAATTAACAAAGTTATAGTGCACAAATTTTTTCAAAATATTTTTTTTTATTTACAGTTGACAATATATCAGTTTCAGAATTACAAATTTATGTGACTTACAAAGTAATCACCCCAATAAATGTAGTACCCATCTCACACCATAATTGTTATTAGTGTTGTTGACTGTATTTTCTCTGCTATACTTTACATCCATGTGACTATTTTGTAACTACCAATTCATCAGTTTTTAAAATTTTTTATTGAATTTATTGAGGTGACATTGAATCTAATTAAAACAGAGATCCAATTCCAGAAACCTTAGAACAAATTCAGAAAATCATCCTTAAGATTATGTTCCTGGAGATCCAAGATGGTAGAGGGGTAAATGGAAGCTACACTAACCTCCTCCCAGGACCAATCTGGAATTACCACTAAATCATAGAGAAATCATCCTGAGTAACCAAAAAACATTAGTTGGAAAGAACCTTATAACAACTATGGACAGACTGAAGAAATCACTTCACCACAATGAAACTGGCCCAGCAGAGGGAGTCATGTGCTGTGGATTGCTGATAGCTTCAAACAGGTTGCCCAGGGCCAGTCACAAGCAGCAACTGACAAAAGTCTACACCAGAGTCTTTGTGTATATATCTAATACATAGAAATAAATACAAAGAAGCAGCCAAAACGGGAAGACAAAGAAACAGTCCCCAAATGAAGGAATAAGAGAATTCTCCAGAAGAAGAGCTAGATGAAATGGAGGCAAGCAATTTATCAGAGAGTTTAATGAGTATAAGGATACTCAACAGCATGAAAAAGATGTGGAAATCATAAAAAAAAAGGACCAGTAAGAAAAAAATGTAATATCTGAAATGCATAATATATTGGAAAGAATAAATAGTAGGTTAGATGAAGGAGAGGATCGAAATTTGGAAGCAAGGTAGGAAAAAAACACTGAGGAAGGCAGCAAAAAGAAATAAAAATGTAAAAAACGAGCTTAAGAAACATTTTGGACAACAAGAAGCTTAACAACATCATCATAGGAATACCAGAAAAAGAAGAGAACAAGGAAGGAATTGAGAACCTATTTGAAGAAATAATGATTAAAAATTTCCCTAATCTAGTGAAGGCAAAAGAAACATAAATCCAGGAAGCTCAGAGAGTCCCAAACAATTTGGTCCCAAAGTGGTGTGCACTAAGACACATCATAATTAAACTGACAAAGCTTAAATACAAGGAAAGAATCCAAAAGTCCATCAAGAAAAAAAGCAGGTACTTACATACAAGGGAGTACAATTAGACTGTCATCTGATTTCTTAATAGAAACATTTCAGGGCAGAAGTTGTGGCGTGATATATTTAAGGTGATGAAATGCAAAGACCTACAACCAAGGTTACTTTTTCCAGTAAGGCTATCATTTAAAATTAAAGGAGGAAAAGATCTTCCCAGAGAAGAAAAAGTTAAAGGAGATTGTTAACACCAAACCGGTATTGCAACAAATGTTAAAGGGCTTGCTTTAAGAAGAAGAAGAAAAAGGAAAAGGAAAAACAAAAACAGAGGAAAAGAGTCTAACAATGAAATGGCATTAAATATATATCTATCAATAATCACCTAAAATGGCACTAAATGTATATATCTTTCAATAATTGCCTTAAATGTAAATTGCTTAAATGCTTCAATCAAAAGACATAGGGTAGCTGAATGAATAAGAAAACAAAAACCATATATATGCTGCTTCCGAGAAACCCATCTCAGAGCAAAAGATACATAGATACAAATAAAGGGTTGGTAAAAGATATTTCATGCAAATGGAAAGAATAAAAATGATGGGATAGCAGCATTTATATTTGACAGGGTAGACTTTAAAACCAAGGCTACAGGAAGAGACAAAGAAGGACATTATATAATGATGAAGAGAACAATCCAACAGGAGGATATAATCCTAATAAACATTTACATACCCAACATAGTAGCAAATTTTGATGGACATACATGGAGAGGCATACAGAAATATAGACATAATTGGGAATTTTAGCACCCATTGACTTCAATGGATAGATCTTTTGGACAGCAAATCAATAAGGAGACAGTAGCCTTTAAATGACACACTGGATCAAATGGGTTTAATTTATATCCTTAGAGCATTTTACCACAAAGAAGCATAATATACATACTTTTCAAGTGCACATGGAAAAATTTCAGGGATAGTCCAAATGTTAGGACATAAAAGAAGTCTCAATAAATTTAAGAAGATTGAAATCATATCAAGCATCTTCTCTGACCACAATGCTATGAAACTAGAAATTAATCACAAGGAAAACACTGAAACAATGTAGACATGGAAGCTAAATACTATGTTATTAACCATGAATGGATTATCAATGAGATCAAAGAAAAAATCAAAAGATATCTTAAAATAAGTAAAATGGAGGACAAAACAATGCAAAATCTGTGGGACACAGGAAAATCAACCATAAGAGGGAAATTCATAGCATTACAGGTTTATCTAAAAAAAGAAAAAAGCAAGAAGAAGCTCAAATAAATAATATAACTTAACACTTTAAGGAACTTGAAAAAGAACAACACACAAAGCCCAAAGTGAGTAGAAGGAAATAAATAATAAAGATCAGAGCAGAAATAAAGAAAATAAGAGTCTAAAAAATGATACAAAAGACCAATGAATCCAAGATCTGGTTCTTTGAAAAGATAGGTAAGATTGCCAAACCTTTGACCAGACTTATCAAGAAGAAAAGAGAGAATCTAAATGAATAAAATTAGAGATGAAAAAAGAAAAATAACAACTAATAGCAAAGAAATATGAAGAATTGTAAGAAAATATTATGAACAACTATATGCCAAGAAACTGGAAAACCTGGATGAAATTGATAAATTCATACAGTCTTTCAAAAATAAAGTAGGAAGAATCAGATAACCTGAATAGATAGATTACACCCAATGAAACTGAAGCAGTGAAAATAAAATAAAACTCAGAACAAACAAAATCGCTGGACCAGATGGCTTCACAGGTAAATTTTAGCAAACGTTCCAAGAAAAACTAACACCTCTCCTTCTCAAACTATTTCATAAAGTTCAAGGGGAGGAAAGGCTCCCAAACTCATTTTATGAGTCCAACATTATTTTAATTCCAAAACTAGTTAAAGACTCTACAAGGGAAATAAATTATAGGTCAGTATCCCTGGTGAACATAAATGCTGAAATCCTCAACAAAATATTAGCAAACTGAATACAGAAATATTTCAAAAAGGTCATACACCATGATCAACTGGAATTTATTCTGGGAATATAAGGTTGGTATAACACTTGCAAATCAATAAATATAATTCACCACATTAAAAAATGAAGGCTAAAAACCATGTTATATATCAATAGAAGCAGAAAAAGCTTTTGATAAAATCCAGCACTCATTTATGATAAAAATTCTCAGCAAAGTGGGAAGAGAGGGAACATACCTGAACATAATAAAGGCCTTTTATGACAAACCCAATGCCAGCATCATGTTCAATGGGCAAACACTAAAAGCATTTTCCTTAAGATCAGGAATAAGATAGGGATGTTGGCTTTTACCTCTTTTTCTTTTTTTAAAAAAGATTTTGTTTATTATTTCCAGAGAGAGAGAGAGGAAGGGAGAGAGGCGGAGAGAGGCAGAGAGGGTGGGAATCATCAATGTGTGGTTGCCTTTGACCTGCTTCCAACCACGGAACTGGCTGGAGATCTGGCTTGCAACCTGGTTATGTGCCCTAGCTGTGCTACCAGCCAGGGCCACCTCTTTTTCAACATAGTACTGGAAACCCTAGCCACAGCAATTAGACAAGAAGAAAAAGAAAAAAAGGCATCTAAATGAGAAAGGAAGAAGTAAAACTGTCATTATTTGCTGATGACATGAATCTATACATACAGAACCCTAAAGATTTCATCAAGAAATTATAGAATTTATAAATAAATTCAGCAAATAGCAGGATACAAAAGTAGTATTCAGAAATCAGCTGCATTTTATACGCCAATAATAAATTTACAGAAAGAAAAATTAAGAGAACAATCTCATTCACAATAGCTACAAAGAGAATAAAATACCTAGAAATAAACCTAACCAAAGATGTAAAAGACCTGTATTCATAAAATTATGACACTGAAGAAAGAAATTGAAGAAGATACAAATAAGTGAAAACCTATACTGTGTTCATGGATAGGAAGAATTAACATCATTAAAATGTCCAGGTCCTGGCTGGTGGCACAGTGGATAAGGTGTCAGCCTATGAACCCAAAGGTCACTGGTTCGATTCCCAACCAGGGCACATAAACAGTTTGCAAGTCAGGTCTCCAGCCAGGTCCATAGCTGGAGGCAGATGAAAGGCAACCATACATTGATGTCTCTCTCTCCTTCTTGGCCTCTCTCCCTTCCCCTCTCTGAAAATTATAAAATAAAATCTTTAAAAAAAATGTTCATACTACTCAAAGCAATCTATAGATTCAACACAATTCTCACCAAGATTCCAATAATGTATTTCACAGAACAAGAACAAATATTTCAAAAATTTATATGGAGCCATGAGGGCCCTGCATAGCAATAGTGATCCTGAAAAATAATAAAATTGGAAGAATCAAGCTACCTAATATCAAACTATAAGTCTATCAAACTATAAGTCTGGCTGTAGTAATCAAAACAGTATGGTACTGGCATAAAACTAGACACATAGATCAACCCAGAAATAAACCCATACTTTTATAGTCAATTAATATTTAACAGAGGAAGCAGGCTCATACAAGGTACTAAATATGGTGTATTCAATAAATGATGTTGGGAAAATTGGACAGATACATGGGAAAAATAAAACTATACTACCTTCTTATACCACACACAAGAATAAATTCAAAATAAATCAAAGACTTAAATGTTAGACTGAAACAAACAAACAAAAAATCCTAGAAGAAAACATTTGGAGCAAAATCTTGGACATTGCTCATAACAACATTTTATTGGATATATATCTCTCCAGGCAAGAGAAACAAAAGAAAAAAATAAACAAATGAGACTACATCAAACTAAAAATATTTTTAAAATTTTATTGTTGTTGTATTACATCCATCCCCTTTTTGCTCCCCTCTTAAAACATTTTTATACAGCAAAGGAAATCATCAACAAAATAAAGACAACAGATTGGGAAAACTTATTCACCAATACATCGGAGAGACTGTGCAGGGACTGAGCAAAAAGGAGAAAAGATTCATGGACATAGATAAATAGCCTGGTGATTGCTGTGGTTGAGAGTATATGGTGACTAAATGGTAACGGGGAAAAGTACAATGAAGATTAAATTAAAAAAGATTGTTTGTAAACTATATATACGTAACTATATATATATTATACACACACACACGCAAATGGTTTTAATTGACACTGGCTTGATACTTTGCAGACAGACCTTGTGCCTTGTGTGTGTGTGTGTGTGTGTGTGTGAGACAGAGAGAAACAGAGAGACAGAGAAAGACAGAAACAGAAAGAGACTTTATAGAATTGACTCACGTTAGTTGCAGCTTTGCAAATCCAAATTTCGATGAAGAAGGCTGTTAGATCCAGTCAGAGAAAAAGGAGACATTACAAGAGAGCAGGTCATGAATTTAAAGGGGTTTATTTGGCCATTTGAAACAGGCAGGCTGAGATCCTAAGGTGTCAGCAGAGAACAAAAGTAAAGCAGGGGTTTTAAAGAGGATAGGGGAGCGGGGTTGAAGGGACTCTCTGAAGATGGCTTTGGAGAAGTTGGCTTTGTGAACAGAGATGTTTACTAAAACAGAAAATTTACTAAATTCTTACCAGTGGACAAAGATATCTTTAAAGGCTACAGGTAGTCACTGGTGTCAGCAGTTCCTAAGTGGGCAGCATATTTAATGGGGCTTGCTAAAATTATACTAGAATTCTCAGAACTCAAGTCTTAGGCCTAGAGGCCAATAGGCAGGAGACTTAGAAAAGAGTTACACAGTTTGATTTCAAAGACAATCATTCAGAAAACCAGGAAGATCTGATATTGAAGATAGAGTTTGAAGGCAGTGTGATGGAGAATTCACTTGTGCCTGGAAAGAAGGTCATCTTTTAATTTTATTCAGGTCTTCAATTGACTGGCAAAGCCCATCCACATTATGAAGGGCAACTGATTTTACTCTAAGTCCACTAATTTCAATGTAAATCTCATTCAAAAATACTCTCAAAGAAACATTCAGAATAACATTTGACTAAATATTTGGGCATTTTGGCTCAGTCAAGGTGACACATAAAATTCATCTACCTGGATAATCTAGGATAATTTTATTGTTTTAAGGTGAGGTAATTAGCAACCTTAATTCCTTTTTGCCAGATAATCTAACATAGTCACAGGTATAGCAGAAATCTCTTTAAACTAATGGAGAGTATCCATAAAATTCTGCAATGAATATCTTAACTATGATTGCTAAATAATTTCCTATAAATTGAAGATCAAAACAAGTGTGCCCACTAACACTGCTTTAATTCACTGTTTTCCTAGAGGTCTTAGGAATACTAAGACCTAGGTGAGAAAAAAGAAATAAATTCTGAAGCAACTGGAATTAAAGGAAGAAATCATTATTTCTGGGAGATATAATTGTCTATAGAGAAATTGCCAAGTGTTTACAGATAAATTATTGGAATTATCAAGAAAGATTAGTTAAGTTGGGATATAAGACATGTATGCCAATTATATTTTTATATATGAACACATATTTAGAATCAGATATGTAGGCAAAATTTAAAATATAAAAAATTTATATTTTATAAATATAAAACAACAAAACTATAAAATGTGTATCAATAAAACACGCAAATGGGTAAGACATTTATGCAGAAATTATAAAAATTTAATAAAAGTTATTAACAACACCTAAATAAATGAAATGCCATACCATGCTTATAGACACAATTTATTTAAAAAGTCAATTGTCTGTAAACAGACTTATTCAATATTATGTCAATCAAAATTTTAACAGAGTTCAGGTTCTTTTTATGAAACTTGCAAATTTATCCTAAAATTAACATGAAAATTTAAGGCCTCAGGAATAGCCTGGACACTGCTAATAGAGGAAAGTAGTGAGCTGCCCTTGTCAGTCATCAAGGCTTACTGTAAAGATATTTAATATTATAAAGTTATAGTTTATATTTATTACAGCATAGTATTGATATTGTTTTATTTGAGACAGAAATTGAAGAGAGCAGGGAGACTAGAAAACCAGCCTAAATATCTATGTAAATCTGATATATGGCAGAAGTGTTATTACAGATCAGGGGAGTAAAGAGACACTATTAAATAAATGTTTTGGAAAGTTGAGTATCTAAAAAAGGCAATAGATCTCTAATCTCAGACACAAAGTAAATTTCAGATGAATTAAACACTTGAATATCACAGCTAAAACTTTAAAATTTACAAAAACTCTTTGTTGAGTGTATAGATAATTCATAGTATATTTAAAAATGTACTGATACAGAGAAATCTCTGTGTTTAAGATCACTGGGGAGAAGTAGGAGGGGCCCTAGGAGGAGCTTGCTGAGGCCACACAAGGCGGTCTAGGATGGGATTGGCTGAGAAGCTGATGCCTCCTGAGCCAATAGGAATAAAAAGAGGGTGGGATCTTTGGCTCAGGAGCTCTTCTGGCTGCCTGAGCTGGCGCTCCAGGGTCAGGCTCAGGCTCTTGAGCTGGTGGGCATTGGGCTCTTGGGCTCTTGGGCTCCTGGGCTCTTGGGCTTTCATCTTCCTCAGGGATGCCTGGATGATGGTGCTGTAACTGCCTGCATTTCCCAATGCGTGGTGTTCTTCATGGGCAGGAACTCTAGGCACAGCCTAGGATCTGGCTGGCCTGGCAGAGGGTGGCAGGTTTAACGTCTGGGTGTCTAGAGGAAACAGGCTCTGAGGCAGAAGCCTGCCATTCTGCCGGAACTGTGTAGCATCTGTGTCTTATGTTGTTTTAGTTTGTAAACCAACCCTACAGAAACTAACAGGGAACAGGTAGAACCCAGGTATTAGAAGCCTTAATTGATAGCCTTAAGTGATTACAGCTGTGACTTGATAGGCTTAAGTAAGTGCTTTTGAATAAAGACTTCTTTCCTTTATCACCAAACCTTTGCTTCTGGAATTATGCCTAGAGGGTGGTTGCAGGCAGCAGGACCCCAATTTGCTGTTCAGTAACTACCACTAAATGAAAAATTGATAAGCTTCAACTGACTGCTCTGCTTGCCCCAATATCTGGGCAAAGGAAAGCTGGCGGGAAAACAGACAGGCAGCATGTTCCACTTTTAAAGTCACAAAGAACCAACCTCTCAAATGTACTTTCCAAACAGGTGAGATCATATGGCATTTGTTTTTCATGGCCTGGCTTATTTCACTAAACATAATAAGCTCTTGTTCATCCATGCTGTTGCAAAAGATAGGAGTTCCTTCTTTCTTTCTGCTGTATAGTGTTCCATTGTGTAAATGTACCAGTTTTTTAAAATGTAATTTTATTGTTCTTGTATTACATTCATCACATTTTACCCCCCTGCTCTCCCCTTTCACCCTTCCCCACTGTCCTCCCCACAGTCAATCCCACATGTTGTCCATGTCCATGAGTCATCCATGCTAGTTCCTTGACTAAACTGCTCCCCTTCTTTGCCTCCTTCTGCCCCTCTCCCTCCCTGCTGCACACTGAAAGTCTGATCATTGTATTCATGTCTCTGGTCCTGTTTGCTGCTTTGTTTGTTTTGTTCATTAGTCTCCTGTAATGTACCACAGGTTTTTGATCCATTCATCCACTGAGTGGCACTCAGGTTGTTTCCAGCACTTGGCTATTGTAAACAGTGCTGCTATCAACATAGGGGTGTTATAGGTTCTTTTGAATTGGTGTTTCAGGATTCTTCAGTTACAGTCTTAGCAGTGGAATCCCTGGATCAAAAAGCAGTTCCATTTTAGTTTTGTGAACAATGAACAAAACAAACAAGCAAAATAGAAGCAGAGGCATGGAAACTAGAAGGAGACTGACAGTAACCAGAGGGGAGGGGGAGGGGGAAAAAGGAGGAAAGGGGAAAAGTTTAGTCAAGGAACTAGTATAAATGACCCATGGACATAGACAACAGGGCAGGGATTGACTGAAGAGGGGATTGGGGAGGGCTGGGCAGAACAGAGCAATGGGAAAAAAATAGGACAACTGTAATAGAACAATAAATTAATTTTAATATATATATTTTCAAATAAACAAGGGCACATTTATGAGAAATTAGGCATTCATCACTCTGGGGGCTGTTTGTTTCTTGGCATGTCTCTTAATTCATTATTCTTGGATGCACATAACTTTTTATCTCACAATACAATTATTATACATTTTGACCTGAATTTCCTTTCTTTAGATTTACTTGTGGGAGTCAAAGAGTTTGTTTTTAACGGTTTTTTTAGGACATGTCTATGCTATTTTTGAGAAAAATTTAATATAGGCAGCCTTTCCTTTTAAAATTATTTTTGGCTCTTTTTACTAGAGTCTGCCATTTCACCTAGAAATAAAATTTTAGCTAGACAGTTTCTTTTTACTTACCACTGTTTTGTCACAAATTGAAGTCTAAAGTGGCTAGCAAAAATAAGAGCCACATCTTCTTTGCTTCTGGCATAAACTCAGAAGGACACTTTGTACCATTCGTAAGCTAATCAAAACATATTATCAAAAGTGAGGCTGGAGGACAACTGATTCCAATTTAATCTGCTTTGAGTTGGCTTTGGATTGCAGTGTTGGAGGTCATTGTGCCTATTGCCAGGTTGATGGTTATGTTCTTTCTCCCAAAGGAAAAACTCCATTGGAAAAATTTAGGATGATTAGCAGGAAGATAAGGTAATTGCCAATAAGAACATGAGTTTTTCAGCCCCAGGACATTTTTAAGGCTCTTGGTTTTGCAACTTAATTAGTTGTTTGACCAAGGAAGAAACAGTCTCTCTGCACGTGAATTTCCTCATTTGTAATAACTTATTGATAGGGTTGTTATGGGTAGAAGAGGTAACATATGAAGTGCCACCATTGTTTTGGGGTGGTTTTGGATAAATGATACCCATTTATTATTAGTGAAAGCAATTTAATAGGTTATCACCACTTGGTGATCAATATAATCGAAATAATGTGACCACACTCTTAGGATTTAATCTGATGCGTAATGTGCATGATATTAAAGTGCAATTAAATATAATAAGATTTCAGTATTTTCACTGGCATAGCTAGAAATGTTTTGAAATTGTTTTTGAGAGCAGATTGATAATTCTCAGGCTCACTTGCACCTTGTCTGTGAGATATCCTGGTGACTGAAGATGCATAAATACTTCCCTTTCTTATATTTTTGATTCATAAACAAATCCGTACTAGCATTTTAGTAGGAATGTATTTAAAACATAATAACAAAATTAATTTGATACATTGCACCACTAAAAATTAAACAATAAATCATGTTTTAGCAGAATTTGAAATGCTTTTTTTTCCTTTCTTTTAAACATCATGATTAAATAATTTATATTCCCCAGGCAGGCAGCCCTTGGAAATTTCTAGCACACAGCATTGTAGCTCTGCATAAAGTCAACTAAATTATTTTCATGAGATTTTCCACAGGGAAATAATTTCAAATTTGCTTCCTTCTTATACTCAGAAACATCTCTTCTTTCCATAAGTATGTAATCTTAGGACATATAATGTTATATGTTTTGTTTAAAGCATATTAAGTTGCATAACATTATACTAAATAAACTTATTCAAAATATAAATTGTTTTATCAAAATGGCTTATTTAAAATTAAATAGAAATCATGAATTAATTGGTTGATTTTGTGGGTTATTCAAATAATGCTCTTTTTTATGAGCCTGAGTAATTGAGTGATGGTAACTCATTATTGAAAGAATAATTATATATATATATACATATTAATATATACATATATAACTTTATATTAACATTATGTTACTAATTTATAGATTGGACTCTTAAATTAGTAATATAATATTTAGTGTGTTATTATATATACTAAGGGTTTTTTCATATTCAGAAGTGTACAAAATTCAGATTCCACACTTTGTCAGCCTTTATCTGGTTGAGTGCTAATAAATGTTTTAACAACTGTTTCTTAGGAAAAATTACATTGTTGATTCCTGTAGTGTAAATACCCTACCGTTGCTGACTTAAAGCTGCCAAAGTGAAAATGCAGAACTGAACACTGACTTAGGAGGGAATGCACACAACTGGCTTTCCTGAGCTGGAAAGAGCTCCATCCAGCATACCTCTACATATACAGGGTGTGTGTGATCAATTGGCAAAATCTTAGTAAAATAAGCAACATACCATGGAAGTGTTATATTTGGAAATAAATTTATTCTGATATGTAAATACATAAACATAGTCACTATTTTAAAAATTGTTAAAAAAAGTCTCCATTTGTTGCAATAATAGACTCAATTCAACTCCAGAATCTTCAGCACACTTTAATTAACTTTTCTTTATCCGTGGACATCATAATATTTCAATCTTAGCTTTAACGGCTTCTTTATTGGAATGAGGTTGTTTATTAAGTTCTCTCTCACAAATGCTGCATTATGATAACCTAAAGGATTTGCATCTGGTGAACTAGGTGGCCAGACTTCCTTTGACCAGAATTCAGGAATAGTGACACTGAGAAATTCTTGCATCTTTTTGGCATTTTTGTGCTGGTGCACCATCTTGTTGGAAGATAAAATGACGTCCATTTGTGACTTGCTTCATCCAAGGTACAGCTACTTCTTTCAAAACATCAAGGTAAACATCCTGGATCTTCATTGATGATCTCCTGGATTCTGTGTACAATATCTGGCCTTGTGTGATCCTTGCATATCTTATGTGTTTTCCTTGTTGGTGTGGCAACATCAGGATCAGCATCATACACCTTCTTCAGGTTGTCAAGTATATTTAAAGGGATGTTATTGAAGTTGGCAATTTCTTTAGCAGTTGGCCCTGCATACAGTCTAGAAATTATGGTTGCTCTAACATCATATTCATTTGACATGATAGTGGCTCTCAGAGTTTAATTCTTTATATCTGAAACAATGATGTTAAATCATAACCTTAGAAACATAGTTTTTCAAAATTAATAAGCACACAAAATAAGGAGATGCAAAGTTATTGCCAATTGATCACACGCAACCTGTAAAGTTGTATTGACATAATTTAAAATATTGAAATGAAATTTAACTTATATTGAGTGCCTATTATGAACCAGTTCCATTCAAGATACTGAGGATATCTCACTAACTACTATACAGTGTGTACACTGTCAGTGTACATTACCAGTTTTTACCTTCAATAAAAAAGGCATCATGAAAGTGTTAAGAGTGGGAGAAAGTCAAAATCCCCACTCTGCAGTTTGGAGATGGGGGTGGGGTGAGGCCAGGTATACTAGCCTTTGTTCTTTTTGTGCCAAGAAAATAGGAGGGGCCTTACCCAGAGGATAGTGACCAAAAGGCTTATAGAACTATGCAACATTCTGTCAGTGGTCAGATCTGTTTACTGTACACATTACATCAAATGCCCCTACAAAATAGGGGGCAGCCAATAATCTCCCAGGCTCCCCCTCCCCCATGGACTTGCAGACAGGGGCTCCTTTTCCCCCCTGATGCACCCACAGACAGACACATGGCCTGAGAACTCACCTGGTTTTTAAAGGGGGTGAATGAAGGGGGAAGGGAGACATACAGCTTGTACAGAGATAGGGAATTACCTGTGGTATAAGAGTTGGGGAGTGTGCACAGGATACTCTCCTAATTGGGCATAGTAGCTTCCAGGAACTTTGAATTTATAACTGGATTGCTAAACTGTGGATTGTGTTTCTGAAAGACAGTATCTTTTGCTTGTCTATTTAAAGCTAGCCTAATCAGGCAGGACTGTGTATTTTGAATATCTTTTAAAGGGAATTGGATTTAACGGCATAATTGCACCTTTATTATAAATCTGTATATCCCTCAAATAAAATACCTTTCCTTTTCACCAAACTCTGTTATTAAGAGCCATTCCTGGTAGTCAGCAAATCGAGTCCATTAAACCTGGGGACCCCCTGACCAAAGGGTACTGTTACAAAAGTATGGACTTTCTCTTTTCAGTTTATTTTGATTTATCTGAGTTGGAATGATGGCTGACACATAGCAAGTAATGAATAAAAATTCATTCAATGAAATGAAGGGGATTTAGTCTGTCTTTAATGAGCTTACAGTCTATCAGAAAAGAAAATGGTAGTTAAGGTGAAAACAAATTAGAGCATATTCAGTTTTTAAACATTAATATTTTTTAAGTTTAAAATTATATTGTAATAAATTCCATAGCAATATAATAAATAATAACTTATATCACTAACAAAAGTTATTTTATTGAAATGTTACATGTTGATTATGATTCTGCATATGGAATAACAGCAATAACACCAACAGTAATAGCAAACCTTATAATGTGCTTGTTCCATGGTAATCATATACTGTGAATTACATGTGTTATTGCATTTGTTATATTCTTTAAAATATATACTGATTTTACCTTTCCACTTTATAAGTGAGAAAACTGCAGTCCCAGATATTTCAGTAAGTTGTTCAAGTCAAAAACCAATAAATGTCAGGCTCTAGTATTTTGAACGTAAGTTTCTCTGATTATACATACATACAGTATATGTTCTTAGCCTCTAGTCAATCTTTTAAACACAAGCTTTTTCTTTGTTGTTTGAAAATTGTCGTGGAGAGGTCACATGTTCACTTGGATGTTTTGCAATGGGCAGATGTAAAATTGCTAATTAGAATTGATTTAAAATAAAAGAGGTCCATTGACAATAGGACCTCTATAAAGTGCTATAAATTGTCCACAGGACTTGAATGAGTTCATTGTGTATTGTAAAAAAAGAAAAAGTCATAGAACAATTTTTTCTCAAGGGTTTCAGGAAGTTACAGGCAAGCTGTAGTAAGTAGACAATAATGATGCAGTTCCCTTTAGACAGATACTTTAGGGCCCTTTGGCAGAAAATAAGGTAATTTTATATTTCTTATGCCAAATACTGCTTATTCTTTTATTTAGTACCTACACAATTTTTATGCAATAATTTATCCAATGTATTCATAACTGTCCTGACTGCTGCTCACTGGTGTACCACTTATGGGCAGGTGAATGGGGATATTGACAATAAAACCTCATGGAATTGGGAGGAGTAAATAAAGTGGTCCATGTAAAATATTTTAAATAGTACCTGTAAACACTGTCTATACATTAGCTTTTATTGTTGTTATTTTGAATAGAATTCAAGAGACCTACATCAAGGGATAATAACTTTTCAGCATTTCATAATTTAGCAGTCTGATTGTTATTTCTTGTTCTGAAGTACAATGTTATTTTTGGGCTTGGGGTGGTGTGATGAGTGGGATCTAGACCAGGGCACAGTAAAAATTCTCATCCCCCTAATATTGTATCTTCTCCCAAATATTTCAATTAAGCAGTAGTTCACAAGTTTCTCTTTTAAGATATACCCCTGCTTTCCTACAGATGTCCAATTACTATCATACATTAGCTCTCTTCCTAATTTCCATTTCAAAATTATTTTATTTCTTTAATGTTATCAGGACATTATCTGTTACAATAACTACATTTTTATTGGTTGTCACATCTTTTTCTAATTTAATTTTATTGTTGTTATATTACATTCATCTCACTTTTCCCTTTCTGCTCTCCCTTTCCCCACCCTTCCTATTCTTCCACAGTCAATCTGTCATGTCATCTAAAATGCTAACTAATAGATTCTTTAATAGAGTTGCTGAATCAGAAATTCAGAGGATGCAAAGGGACATGATAAACCTATGAAGAAAGTTTTTTCTGAGCCTATTTTTAAATATTATCTTTTTAACTTCATATCTATGTAAGTCATAGGTAAAATCCCATTTGTAGTGCACTTACATGTTTACTTTATAGATTGTACTAATGAGGGTGTTCAGCCTGTTTAAGTCAAGAATTATTAAGTTTTGGATAACTAAATTACTAAAGTTCAAATAAATTTTGCTCTAAAGACACAAAAAGGCACTCTATAGCCATTGATTTCTCAATTCATTTTTGTTCTTTCATGAAACTTAGTTGAGTAGTTCATCAATATTGAGTAGTTCCTCAATATCAAAATGCTAGGGATTTAGCAGTAAACAAACAAAAATTTCTACCCCCTACCTCGCCAGAGCTTGTGTTGGGGAGATACAGACAATAAATATGATTAATTTAGATGGTGACAAATTTTTTGGAGAAGAATGAAGCAAGTTAAGGTAGTCAGAAGACGGGGGGTATGTAATTGCTATTTTATGTAGGGTAGGAAAGCTCATGGGTAAGATGGCTTTTTGAACAAAGGCCTGAAGGAAGTGAGGGGCAAATCATGCATTGAGGTCAACATATTCCAGAGTGAGGGAGCAGCAGATACCCAAACTCTGGAGCAAGGAAAACAGATGGAAATAAATAAACAAACGGTACTATAGCAAACTGAAGTTTTTACAGTAAAGGAAATCATACAAAAATGAAATCAAAAACAAAAAGAAAGACTCCTGAACAGGAGAAGATATTGGCTCATGATACATCTTATAAGGGGTTAACAACCAAAACATATAAGAAACTTACAATTTAACACTAAAACTACAAACAATCTGACTTAAAAATAGGAAGAGGGCCTGTATAACATTTCTCCAAAGAGGACATCTGAATGGCCAACAGACATATGAAAAGATCCTCAACACAAGTAATTCATTGAAGTGAAGATTAAAACCACAATAAGATATCACCTCATATCTGTGAAAATGACTTTTATTAAGAAATCAACAAACAAGTGTTAGGATGTGGAGGAAAGTGTTAGGATGTGCACCTTGTGCACAGTTGGTGGGGATGCAGATTATTGCAGCCACTATGAAAATTAATAATAAAGACTACCATATGACCCAGCAATTCTATTTCTGAGTATTTAGCTGAAGAAATCTAAAGCACCAATTTGAAAAGATATATGCATCCCCTATGTTCAATGCAGCATTATTTACACTAGCCATGATGAAAGCAATCTATCCACCAATTTACAAATGGATGAAGAAGAGGTGGTACATATATGCAATTGACTATTACTCAATGACTAAAATCTTGGCATTTGCAACAACTTGAATGGACCAAGAGGGTACTGTGCTAAGTGAAATAAGTCAGACAAAGACAAATGCCAGGTGATTTCATTTAGATGTGGAATTGAAACAAACAAAACAAAAACAAAATCATAGATACAGAGAACAATTTGATGGTTGCCAAATGGTGTTGTGAGAAGGGATGAAAAAAGGGAGGTAATTAAGACTCAATTATAAAAGCAGCCATGGGATGTAAAGCACAACATAGGGATTATAGTCAATAATATTGTAATAACTATGTATAGTGACAAATGGGTATTATACTTATAGGAGTGATTACTTCATAAGTTAGATAAATGTCTAATCATTATGCTGTATACCTAAAACTAATATATTATTGTATGTTAACAGTAATGGAGAACTAAAAATAATTAAACAACCTCATTAGTATTTTTTATATTGATTATGTGTTTAAGTGAAAAATATTTTGGATATATTGGGTTCAATAAAATATATTGTTAAACCAAAAAAAAAAAAGAAAAATATCCAAGAGTATAGTGTGGCTGGATCAGAGAGAGACACATACACACAAAGAGAGGAGTGCAGTGGAAGATGAGGTTAGGGATGTGGGTGCGGGGCAAGTTAGCTAGGGTTTGTTGGCTTCTCCCAACTTCAGTCCTTTCTTTGAAAGCCCTAGAAGCTATCATGGTGGTTGCTAAAGCATTACTCCATAATTTTAGGGTGACCAGTTAGAGGGTTATCACCATAATCCCAGTGAGAGAACATGTGGTTTGGGACACAGTAGTAGTGGCAATAGTATGAAAAATGACTGGATTCTGATGTGTTCAATAGTAGAACCATAGGTTTCTCATGAATTTGTAGGGTGAAAGAAGTAAAGAAGTCAATGTTAACTCCAAGGTTTTTAGTATAAACTAATGGCAGGCTGGCTACTACAAGAGGACTGTGGAATTTGGTATTGGATTATGTTCAGCTTGAGAGGCCTCAAAGGGAATGCTTTTGACAACAATTAAAAATGTTTGTCTCTTTCCATCACCATTTACCCCCCTTTTACCTGGTTTCTACATCCCCCATGCCCATTTCCCTCTGGTAACCACCATCCTGTTGTCTGTGTCTCTGATGTTTTTTTCCTTTGCTTAATCCCTTCACCTTTATCTCCCAGATCCCCAACACCTCCTCTCCCATGACAGCTGTCAGTACCTATGAGTCTGTTTCTATTTGTTAGTTTATTTTGTTCTTTCTATTCCTCACAAGGTAAAGGGGAGATAAATGGTGATGGAAGGAGACTTGATTCAGATGATGTGTTATAGAATTGTACACCTGAAATCTTTACTAAAGTCACCTCAATAAATTCAATATAAATTAAAAAATAAATAAAACTGTTCATATGTCTTCTATAAATATTTTTAAAAGTTCCTAAGCCTTCTCAGTTTTACTTCTTGTATTTAAAGGCAATTGTTTATTGTTGATCTTAGAATTTTTATCAGATTCCGTTATATGAAAGAGACAAACCCATGAACTTTGAAAATAACAAAAGTCCAAAAGAAGTTAGAGTATTGGTGTTTAGAACGCTAGAGGTCAGCAGTATCACAGAAATACAAAATGAATCAACGAAGCATTTGCAGTAAGATACTTGGTGCACATTTCTCTCCGACTCACTGGTGCTAGCAATAGGAGACTTCAGAAATGAAAATAAACAAAGCATAACTGTTTCATGAAAGGCACTTTATATAAAGAAAAAAAAATAATGTATTCCAGTTTATGAAGATCCAGAGAAGATATAATGTGGCTTGGTGGCTTCTATAGTACTTGAAAATAAAAGTATAAAAACAGATGGAGCAGGGGACACTCTAGGGCATAATTTTCTCTGGATGCCTTTGCTGAAATGTGCTGGCAGCAATGGATATTGCATTAGGATAGAGAAGAGGGAAGCCAGGGTTGCCCCAGTTCAAATCTGATATTCCTCCCAAGGGCCAGGCTGCAGCTTTGCTCCGTGTGTCTCCTAAGAAAGGTGACATTACTGCCTGAGGCCTTCCTTAAATCAGCTGTAACATTTGGGTCCTGTAAAGTCATGGGTGCTTGAGTCTGGGATAGTTAATTTCCCTTTCATCAAGAAGTAGAGGAAGGTACAATACATAAAACAAGAAATAAATAGTGCATAAAGGAAGAAAGTGCAGAGTTGAAGTAAAACTAATAAAACTGTAGAATCTGCCAAAAAGGATAAACAAAAAAAGAACCACTTATTTTAATAGTGGTGTTATGAATAAGTGAACTCTCAGGAGCTAAGACACTAGATTTTAAATTTTGAAGGCAGGTAATTAGCTATTGGACAAATTTAGTTATTTTGATAAATAAGGTAAAAAGGGTGTGTATGTGTGTGAGAGAGAGATGGAGACTGAAAGAGAGGGAAACAGAGTATCTGTTTCAGGTACTGCTTTAGCTTCTGTTGAATTCCTGTTTATTGGTATAGAAATACATTCAACCAGGGTATGTTTCTTAACAATGGTATTTAAAAAATATGCTCATAGAGTAATATTATGTGTCAAAATTGCTGCCTTATTTTCTCTGTGGATTAGAGAATGACATAAATGTTTATATCTCTTTATAGGAATACAGGACTGGTGCATTATCATTTATTTCCCTTAAGCCTTTTAGGATAATGGGGTAAATGGACTGAAAAACTATTAGTATTAAGGTCAATTAGGCACACATGCTTATAAAGTCCCATAAATACAACCCATTATTGGCACCCACTTGCAGTTCCCCTCTTATCTTTATTCCATTCATCTGTGAGATAATCTTGACTCCTTTTGGCCACAGTCTCTCATCTCTTCTAGACAAAAGACTTTGGTTAGGACCTCAGGTATTGATACAGTTTGTTCTATTTACTCTTTCTTGGATCACTAAAGCCATCCTTCTGTCTTTTATTCCATTCTTTCTTAATTTTGCCTTCCCTTCTCTCTCTTCCTTCTTTCCTCATTCCTTCCCACCTTTCTTCCTTTTTCACATTCCTTATCCTCTCCCTCCTTCTTTTCCTCCCTCCTTGTTTTCAATGAGTTTGTATTAAGCCCACTACATTGCAGGCACTGTGCTGGATGGTAAGGTTAGAGACCTGAAGGAGACACATAGGACCTATCACCAAGAAACTCTGGATCAGTGAGATAAATTGGAGGACAAATAGTGTTTTTCAATAAATGTTGTATCAAAGGAATGTGCATTTCCTCAATGTAAAAGCTCATAACTCTCAAAAGTAGAATATCCTTACTATTTTCACTTTACATATGATAAAAGAATTAGAGAATTCAAATGATACACATATAAATTCATAATTTTCAAATAAATAGTGAATAAGTTGCATAAAGTATTGATATTGCTGTTTCTAAGATTAACATGCTGCTACTTCATTCTCACTCTTCATTATTTTGTTCCTGGTTCTATGGGGCATACAGTAAATATTTTCTTGTGACTCCTGTTTTGCTTCTAGTTCCTTTGTGTTGCCTTCATTGCTAGATCTTGTTCTCAGATATTCTTATAGCTAATATGGTGTTTTTGTTGTTGCTGTTATTATCATATTTTTAGTGAAGAATTGAGTTATAGTTCTTTCCCTCTCTATTTTCCAACTTGTCAACACAATATAGGATGCTTTCAGTGGTACAAATTAGCTATAAGAGGAGGTTATAAAATGTAGAATTTTCTAAAATAATTTAAGCACCATTTTTCAATATAATAAATTTCTGGACCTTTGTTCATTTTGGGGATATATTTTCAATATTTCTGAATGCATTTGAAAATTTAAATTAAAACAGTGATATTTAAAATCACTTGCAAATAGAATTTACAAAGGCAAAATATTTGATAAGACAACTTAATTACATAAACCTATTAAAGGAAATATCCTGTAATTTACTTAACTTCTGTTGGGAAATCTAAAGCATTATAACTAAGAATGTGAATCTGGTATAAGGTATTTTCTTACCGTTGCCTATTCCACTGCTATTAACATTCTGCTTCCTGTTCCAGCATTGTTAAAATTAACATAAACTGACTTCAGGTTTCCAGTCTGGCACCTAACGAGCTTAGAAATTGCCACTTCATCCTAAACAAGTAAAGTTGAACAACTGTCCTTGAGTCCATCAGAGAAGTGATGTCAAGACAAACTTTGTGTCCCCAAATTGCAAAAATAGACAAGAAGATACATAGAATCTTCTACTTACCACAGTAGAAACTCATTTGCAGGATTGTTGTTATTGCTATTGATATAGTTATTATGAACTATTTCTGTGCTTGCACATAGGATTGGATGGCCAAATTAGATTCACAGGAATCAGAGATTTTACCTGGTGGTAATGTTTACTACAGAATAATGAGGATGAGAGCCATGAAAAGGATTGGATGAAACAGAGAGGGGTCTGGGACATCACACAAGTTCACAAGGTTCTTTCTTCCCATGTTGGATATGCTTCTTTGGCCAAGATCACATAAAGTCCCTAAGTGTGGTTTTAGGCTTGTCATACCATAGGGAGTATCATGATTATGAAACATTTTCATTTTACAGCCCATAGAATTATGTAGTTCATATGACATCTTTCAAGGAGCTATGCCTCCTAGATCCTAAGTTTTATTTACTTCAGTTAACCCTTAGCCAGGGATATCAGGGAAATCTATGAAATGCAAGGACACTTCAGAGATAAAGCTTTTTCCTTCTAGTATAAATTCAATATTTACCCAGATTGGGAATTTAAATTTACTGGTTCATCTGCTTCTTTTCTTTTCTGCCATGGTATTCCCTGAAGGAAGTGAAAATATCCAAGTTTACTCTTTTAACTTACCCACAATTTTATAACCACATTGTAAGAGAAACTGATAGATTAATGTATTTTATGTACATAGCCAAAGACATTTTTGGATAAGGCTGAAGGAGAGAGTGTTAAAGAGTCTTTGTGCTTTATAGCATTCCTGTGTTTATTAAGCTGTCTTCTTTGCACTAAAGAAATTGAGGCTTGGAAAAAAATTATAGTCTAATGAATTTATACAGCTAGTGAGGAGTCAAAGGTGGACCATTGGAATAAGACCTAAGTCCTGTGTCTCTGTGTCCAAGGTTTTTTTTTTTCCTTTTTCTTTTTTCTCTCTAACTTATGCTACCTCTCCAGTCAGTAAGTGCAATTCTTTGGCCACACTTGGACTGAACTTTGCTGAGATCCATCTGCTCCTGCTGATTGTGTGTTTGTGACAAAAGGTGATATGATGATTAGTAAAACAAACACAGAAAAGTTTACTTTTAATCTTTCTTCCAATTCCTAGTCTTGAATTTCATTGTAATCTCAATAATTGGCTTTGGTAGGAATAAATTAAAGACCAAAGAAAAGAGAATTCTTTGAAGAGTTTATAAAATTAGAGTAGAAGGATTTGAGATATCCATTTTATTCAATTAATTTTTATGAATTACTTCCCAGACTCACCATTTTATTAAACAAATTGATATCCATGTGAGCTGAAACATACTAAAAAAATGAAAAGAACAGACCATTTCTTGATCTGTTTGCCAAATTTAACAATCAAACTCAATAAGGATGTGTGTATGTGTGAACAACATGAAAGTCAATCTTTAAAATGTGTGAAAAGCAATAGGAGCTACAATAACCAAGACATACTTGACAAAAATTAAAAAGATATGCATATAATCCTGGATTAAGGTAGAATTAAAATGCATGGAATTGTCTCCAAATTTTATACACTGTGAAATCTTTTAGGATAATGATTTGTCTTACTCATTTTTGTATCCTTAGTAACTAGCATAATGCCTGGCTCATGGCAGACTTTCAGTTAATTTTTGTCGCACTGAAACCTTTTTAGTGCTCATGGTGTATTCAGATGGGTTTCCTCTCACATGAACAGGAACTTGCCAAACCATGGTCTCCTGTAATTATTCATAAAGGAAGTGAAGGTAAAATAGTTTAATAAGCTTTTACATCCCTTTCCTAGTTGGAAGTTTTGTTCATTTTTCCCTTAGTGTCTACAGTATCAATGAACACATTGAGTTTTCAAAAATATTGACTTACATGCTTTTTTAAACAGAATAAAACAATCAATGAAATTTCTTACATTTGCGTAGTGCATTGCAGATACCAGCAAACCCAAGTTTAGTTATGCCAGTTGACTTGCCTCATACTATGCTTCTATTATATGAAGTTCTGGCACTCAGATACAAGTTTTAGACATTATTTTAAGTAAGCTACATATGAAGACAGTTTTATTATTAAAATTAAAACTTACACTTGCTTACAGTATGCTTGGAGATGATCTTGACTTGTTCCTTCCAGTATGTTTGCATGTATGTGAATATCATTTTACAGTTAAAGATAATATAATATATTCTGTTTTTATTCTCTTTATGCCTGTGTCAGTCCAGTTTGGAACCTTTGACTAAACCTCTATAAGCAAATTTTTATTACTATGGGACTAGAATAATAAACCTTGATTATTATACAAAAGAGATGAACTGCAAGACTTTGCATTTCAGAGTTAATTGCTATCACTATGTAGTGTAGCTTACTCTGTTTCAGGCTTTATTCCAAGTGCTTTACAGGCATTAATTAATTAATTGATCCTTACATCAATCTTATAAGGTAGGTACTATTATTATCACCACTTTATATAGGTTAAAAAAGAAAACAGACACAGATTGGTTAAGTAGCTTACCAAAGTTCCCACATCTAGTAAGCAAAAGAGCTGGAAATTGAGTCTGCGCTGTCTAAATTAACAAACCCAGCTAGCTGCCTCTCAGAGTCTTCGATCTCTCCTCAAGGAGCATCTCCCGAGAAAGTGAATAGTTGTCTGGATGTCTAAAAACTTTAGCACTACAAAGCTTTGGGGTTTTAAACGAGTATCACCTCTGACCCAGCTCAAACTGGAGAAAGTGGATTAGCAGGCAGCGGTGGCCTTGCTTCAAAATGTACCACACTTCTTTAACCATTGCACTGTCATAAATATTTAGTATTGACATAAGTAATGCTGTAATAATGTAATGAATGTTTAAAATTTCACATTTTGGAGCAAGAACTTTATAAACTGATAAGCAATCCCTCAGTCATAATGTAGAGAAACAGAAACATCACACAACACATTATGAACAGCCAACTCATTTATATAACATTCAAGAATAGGAAGCACTTATTTATATTGCTAAACTACATCTAGGGGTTATTCTGTGGGTAACTGATTTGGAAGGGAGATAAGAGAGTTTCTAGGATGTTTGAATGTTCTATATCATGTCTGGGTGGTGTCTAGGCAGATATATTCATATTTAAAAATATATCAAGCTATACATTAAGGATTTATACTCTTGACTATTGGAATCTAATACCTAAAAATGAGACAGATATTCAGAACCTCTTCTCCTTCCCCTCCCTCCACCCAGCTTAAGGGAGTTTCTTTTTACTGTCATTCTTTTTCATCTCACGGTTCAGGTTGAAATCAAGCCAGGAGTCATAAACTTTGACCTGTGGGCCAAATGTGGCCCACTGCCTGTACTTGTAAATAAAAATTTATTGGAACACAACCACACTTATATATTTATGTATTATAGACACTGATTTCATGCTACAAAGGCAGAATTTAGCATGAATATGAGAAAGACTGTATGGTCCATGAAGCCTAAAATTTTCAGTATCTGGCCATTTACAGGAAGAGTTTGTTGAGTCTTGGTCTAGAAGACCTTTGGCTCTGTTCTAATACTGAGATTTTGACTACATGATTGAATCCAGGACATTTTCTTCTGGAAACTCCTCCAGAAGTAATGCCAATATCTCTTACGAGTAATTGCTAAAGAGCAAGTAAGAGAACCACAAGCAAAGTGTTTTGAGCATAAACATTTCCAAGATACTTGCATAGGTGTTTTGAACTAAAGTTTAGGCTATAACTCAAAGGAAAAGTGTTCTTGTTTGTGTGGGAAGGAAAACAATGAAACCTGCCACAACAGAATGACATAGAACTGGAATTTTATTCCAATCAGTTTGTAGAATATGAAGGAAAAAATGGGCAAAAAGTTGGGGGAGAAACCACCCTGAGAAATCTTCCAGCTCCCCCTCTGCAATGTTTCAAGTCAGAACATTGGCTATTGCTTCATTTTACTTTGAGGCTGTAAGTTCCCACTGTTTAATTTGAGGCATTATAAAAGTGGTCAGCTTGTTCTGGATGAAAAGTGCTGCAGAATACACAGCCTCAGAAGGCTAGTACTTCTATGCTTTCATTGCATTATTCACATCTTCAGTTTCTTTGCACTCTCTGTTAGCTTCACAGGGTTTCAGAGTGTTTTCTCCTAGTCTTTTATTAATGGTGCCAGTAGGCAAGCCCCAGAGACTGCTGTTTTGAGAAAGCCGCAGAGGGCAATGGGGCAGTGGGATAACTGCAATACAACAACAATAAATTAATAAAATAAATAAATAGAAAGCATTACTGGAGTATTTGTAATATAACGTCTGAGTTTCTTGAGGTTTGTTTGTTTTGTTTTTTAATTTTGTTTGGCTCATTTTCCCCTTTGCTCTGTAGAACTGCAATTTGCTTTTTCATGCTGCTTCTTACATTTTCTCCCTGCTGACAGTTAGAATTAAGGTTGTTATAATGTTACTATTCTATTTTGAGAGACAACCCTATCTCTACAGACTGGTTAGGTAGAGCCTTTCAGGCAACTTGCTGTTCACACTGCAAGAATCAAGACCTACAGCAGAGGCTGTACAATTCCTTTGTTGTAATTTCAGACATATTGAGCATCATCGATGAACTGAGCATACAAAACAGATTTCCTACTCTCTACAGGCTTACAATATAGGCCTTTGAAAACATATAAGCTCTTAGGATAAACAAAGAAGTAAAAGTTAGTGAAAGTGGTGATAGCAACAAGCTCAGAAAATAGTCTACTAATACATAAGTAAGAGCACCTGAGAAACTAATTTTCCAGCTCTAAAGCCATGATGCAAAACTCCTCTTTGCTCTATTAGAACCCTGCACACAAGCTTGCTTTCTTTACATTTTCTAGAGTCTGATAATATGTCATTCAGTCACATTTCTCCTGGTCCTTGGCTAGACAGGATTAGTATGCCACCCCTCTCAGAACAGGGGTTGTGCTGCCATTCCTGAGCTCAGAGGAGGGGTCACATGGAGCTTTCATTCAGATTTAGGGAGGTGCCAGACAGAGAGAGCTGATATCAGTGCAGCTGGTTCTGCAATGCTGGGGAAACTGAAAACTGGATTAAATTACTGCTGTGGGAAGGATCATCCCCTGCCAGGGTGAAGATGTGCTCTCGGGTGGATGCTACCAGGAGATTGAGTCAGAAAGTCATTATTATATCAAATGTTGAAGAGACTTATTTAAGAAAAAGAAGATCAAAATTATTAACATTAAAATGACAGCAAACATAACTATTAACCAGTGAATCTAAGCAAACAACCAGAATGGAAACAGAACCATACTTATGGGGATCATTTGGAGGGTTATTAGCTGGGAAGGAGAAGGTGAAAAATAAGGGAAATGGTGCAGGGATTAAGAAGCATAATTGGTCAAAACAAAATAGACAGAGGGATGTTTAGAATAGCATAGAAAATGGTAAAACCAAAGAACTTATACACATGACTCATGGGCATAAACTAAGGGGGAGATTGCTGGGGAGAAGAAGGATACTGGTTGTACAAAGGCAAAGGGGGAAAATTGGGACAACTGTAACAACATAATCAATAAAATATACTTTAAGAAATAATTTGAACTTTCAGCACTGAAGATAAATGAAATGTTTCTAATTTAGTCCTATTAACAGCCCCAGATTCTGCTACAGTTGTAGGATTTCTGTGAACGATTTGAACAGTCTTTTGATCTCTCTGAGTAATAACACACTTGGGACTATATAGGAAGAATAGAATTTGGAGACACATAATGACAGGGTTACAAGGTGGAAATAATTTGGAAAAATCTCCTAAGGTTTTGGTGAAATTGAATTCATCTCTTTCCTGAAATGTCAAATAACTGTGACATGTTGAAATGATGTGCTTCATTTTAACCGCCTGGAAGTGAAGTTCCAGGACACTAGCATCTGCTCATGTGCCAAAACTGTGACTAATACCTGCTGTTCATGTTGCTGGGAAAGAATGTCATTCTTTGGGCCTCTTTTCTTGGTAATTAAAGAATATCTTCAAGCTCACTATCCATACAGGATAATTTTCCTTTCAAGTCTATTTCTCTACTTGGAATAAACACCTACTTTATAATAAATGCATGTTAGTGAAGACAGTTGTTTTATAATTCCAATACTTGCATCTAAGCAAATTACCCCTCCAGAAGGATAGGTTCAAATGTGTTTCTTTTGATTTTTAACAAATTGTTGTGGTAATTGTGTAAACAATGTAATCTTTTCAAGATGATCTAATATAGCTGGGCCTTACTATTTCTTTCTATCTTTAATGACTTTTTCTTCATTCAGGTGTGGTGGACACATCTTAAGATTCCTCTATCATCAAAGCCATGCTGGGGAACTCCACACAGTAGCTTCTGGGAAATGAGGGTGATGGCCTCTGGTCAGTGTCAGCAAAAACCGATGCTCTTAGTTCTATAAATGAGGAAGTGAAGGTTGTCAAAGTGCAGGAAGGTAAGAAAGTAGATCATTTCCTAGTTTCCAAATGAGAACATAGCCCTGGTTGACACTTTTAAATCATATAAGATCTTAAACTAGGGGAACCATGTTTAAGTTCCCAATCTACAGAAACAGATGTGTTGTTTTAAGTCACTAAGTTTGTGATATTATGTATCAAAAGAAAGTACAATATGTGACTACCATCAAAAGCTGAATTAGTGCCTTCCTTAGCTGCTTAGTCTTTTTTGACTATAAACTTGGTTCTACTCTACTTTATTCTTTACTCTGAAGTTCATGACATTACCTTTCTTTCTAAAACACAAGTTTGATTATGTCGCTGTCTTCCCTAGAGCTCTCCAGTGACTCCACGTATCTTCTGAGGACCTCTCCTTACTAGTTTTCTATGGCCTTCTTCTACTGACTTCTGCCCACAGTGGAAGAGCTTTTTTAGTCTTTGCACATGCTCCATTTATTCCACATTTACATTTCAATTCTCAACAAAGGTATGGCTTCCTAAATTTAGATCATAAGCTTCTTCTATTTACTACTATAAAACTATATACTTAACTCGAACATTGAATTTATCAAAGTGTATTATAATTGATTATTGACTTGTATATCTCTCCTGTCAACTAAATCCTTCTGGGTAGAGAAGTCACAACTTGTTCATCACAAATTTCTACACACAATACAATGGCTATCATGTATTACATAGTTATAAATATCTTACGACTGAAAGTTGTATGTTTCTAAACTGAAAGGAGTGATGAACAAATCTCCATTAAGCTGTTTTGTATTGCATCTCCCCCTTTAATAGTTGTGATCATTGTCTCATTTATTTGGTTTGCTTAGTCTAAAATTAGTTCTTAATTTTGCCAGAGTTTGAGATTTAATGTTACGAATATTTGTTTAAAATGCAACTATTTGTTCCTACCTGATACCCACTGTTTGCAGAACATGGGAATATATTATTTTAACCAATACTCTTTGCAACTCTTTATCACTTAACAAGGCTGGAAATGCTGGTTTAAAATGATTAAATATTACTGATTATTGTACCACTGGGTCTTATCTAATGACTTTAGTCAGCTTGTACAGCCAATTAAATCAGGCCATATTAATTACCAACTATTGCTAATGTTGTCCAACTCAGATGACTTGTTCTTGGTTCAGAAGTTGATTTTCTGTTTCCCAAAGCTCAGTTTCCAGAACCTTTCATGTATTCCCTTGTGTTGACTACCTCTTGGTTTCCACCATATCACCATTTAGACATGGCCATTACTTGGTGTTGACTCATTTTTCCTCCCTTCCTACTAATTTACACCTAAATTAAACCTTGAATCAATGAAGCCCCTAAAGTCCCAGAACAAAGTTTTCTAATTACTTTATACCCAGGTGATCATGAGTCACAAAACAGCAATCCCTGTGGGAATATAGATGTTGATAACTATATTTATCACATTTTAAGTAAATGCAAGACTTTTTTATGTTCAATTATTGTCTCATATCAGGGGATTTAAATGCATAAATAAAATAGAGGCATAATTATTCCACATGGTTTCATAGAACATAGCAGTAAGTTCTTTGAGAAATAGAAAAGTTATAGTTGTCATTTCTCACAATTACAATACTATCTTATTCCCACATAGTATGGTGTTGGGTGGAAGAAAGGGGCTACATATCCACATAGCTAATGTGGATTCCATGTTTTTATCAGTTTCAGATCTCAATTCCATTCATTACTAACTGTACCATTCTGAGCAAGTAACTTAACTACACTGTACCTTGATTTTCTCATCTATAGAAATGGGAATAACAAAACAGTTTTTATTGTGAAAAAGAGGGTTCAATATAAAGAAATTGCTTAAGGAAATATCTGATACATAGTTTGTGTACAGTTTATACTACATTTAGAAATGCAAGGGAATAAGGCAAAATCAATTTTGTTAGCAATTTAAAATCACCTCATAATTAATTTAAAACAATATAGTCACAAGTGGGAATTCAAAAGTGGAACCAGGGCAGTATGTCTCAGGGACCAGATTCCTTTTTCTCTTTTCTATTGACTCTACCCCTTATATATGTAGGTTTGTCTTAAGGCTGGCTCTCACCAGAGTTGAAAGATTATTGCAATAAATAAATAAATAAATAAATAAATAAATAAAAAAAATAGGGGGACTTTTCTATACTTACTTTAAAAAGAGAGAATAGTATCCCATTCTTCTTAATAAATATATATTTTAGAATCCCTTTCTACTGAAATGGGTACATGCCCATTCTAAATAGAAGAGTCACTAACAGGGATAGTATTTCATTTAAACAGTGAGATTTTACTATTGATTTGAGGTCAGTTGTAAAAATGGCATGGCTATTTCTCATCAGGGGAGAGAATATTAGTAAGTGACCTGCAGTGTTTATTACAGTTTATTTTTCATTTATAAAGTGAAAATGGATTAAATAATTTATAACATATTTTCTAATATTCCTTGATTTTCTATCAGAGAGCAGAGGTTGAGGTTCTTAACCATTTTTTAAAAGATTTTATTTATTTAGTTTTAGAGAGAGAACAGAGGGGAGGGAGAGAAAGAGGGAGAGAAATATCAATGGGCAAAACATCAATCAGTTGCTTCTTGCCTGTCCCCCAACTGGGGACCTGGTCTGCAGTCCAAGCATGTGCCCCAACTGGGAACCAAACTGGCAACTTTTTAGTTTGACAGATCATGTTCAGCTTCACTGAGCCATACCAGTCAGGGCTTAATCATTTTTTTGACACCTCAGAATAATTGCAAAGGAAAAGATCTATATTGGCATTAGTTAGTGAAACACCAAAATATTTTCTATAGTAATATTTATGATTTCAGCAGCATATTCTACAATAATAATTATTGTAACTTTAAAGTAGTGATAAGAGTAAATAATAGCTTAAGCTATCTATTGGGATTTCAGACATTGCTACTACTACTGTGGATTTTTGTCTACATTAATAATTGTATAAAATTATAAATTTTAGTTAGAATAATAATAAAAATATAATTATTTTCCCCACCTTAGTCCATGATCTTTCTTCTCTTTGTAGACCTCTTGGAACTTTATGGACTACAGGTTAAGAACTCTTATCACAGAGCTTTGTTTTAAGAAATCAATGAAAACTCATAATATAAACAAACTATCACAAGCTTGGATGTTCAGTTGTAATTCTTTTATCATAGTTTTTCCATAATCTGATTATGAGAGTATGTGGTATATTTTTACAACTAGATTGTGATCTTCTTAAAGGAAAGAATCATATCATCTACACCTTTGATCCATTTACAGCACTTTGTTAAGAAATGACTCTCCAGTATAGTCACTTTGGGAGATTTAAAAATATCCAGATGCTTCTCCACTTACCCTGGACCTGCTGAATCAGAATGGTCTGCATGGGATCTGGGAATCTGTATTTTAAAAGCTTCCAAAATTATTTTGATGCAGTTAGCTCTCACCAAGTCAATGATTCACATTAGGGAACCACTATCATTTAGCACCTGGCAAAACGCCTTTGCCCAAATTACATCTTCGGTAGTGGTTAGGGATTTGAATGAGAGACAGTCAGATAAAGAGTTTACATTTAGAAACAGTACCAAACAAACAAACATCCTCCCTCAAATATGACAAAAGATCCCAAATGAAACGCTTTTGTCCATGAATTATTTTAATAACATTATATTTGAAGACATTTTCCATAGCCCTTATCTAAGACTTTGTAATACATTGATGACTGACAATTTTATAGCAAAAGCTAATACAAGTGCAAGCACGAGTAACTCATTATCAGTCAACAATGTTTGGGCTTAAAAACACAAGTTTTTTTGTGACCAGTCAACAATGTGTTAATATAAGTTGCTTTTAGAATTCAGAGGCAGAAAAATTTTAATACCTCCAAGTAACAATTGGTTTTAGAGAGACAGAGGAAAGGAGAGACAAAGAGAGAAAAACATTGATTTGTTGTTCCACTTATTCATGTATTTATTGGTTGATACGTGTATGTGCCCTAAGCAGAAATTGAACTCTTACCCATGGGATTCAGGTCAAAGCTCTAACCAACTAAGCCACCTGGCCAGTGCTGAGATACTCTCTTTACCATGAATAGTGAGAGCCACTGACTTGGGTTTCACACTTTCCTTTCCTTCCATAACGTTTACTTCCTCTCTTATGTAATATGTTGTTTCTCTTTAGTTGAATTCAGGAGCTCTCTAAATTACTTTGAATTTTATTCACAGTCTATTAGCTCACACCATTACAATTTCACTATTCTTGTAGCCTTTTCTTTTCTTGAACCCTGTATATATCTCACTACTTTGTGGAGAGTTCTATTGCCCTTTGACCCTCTCTTCTTTTTTTTTTTTTTTTTTCTTTCCTTTCTCTTCTCTTTCTTTCTTTCTTCTTAAACTCTCAAAGTTGCAATTTCACATTTTACTGCCTAGCTCCCTTCAAACTACTTTTTGGCATAGCAGTTCTTTAATAAACTATGTTTGTGGACATACAACAAAAGGACATCAACCTAGTTGTCACTTCCACCATTGACAACTAAAGCACAAGTTAGGGTTCCTTGATTGCAAATAACAAGAACTAATTTTGGCTAATGCAAACACAACAGAATTTATGGGGTTCTCAGAAATGACCATCAGGGAAACAGTGTTGAAGGCTATGGAAGTAGGAAGCATTTGTTTTGCTCCAGAAGGGATGAATAATGAATTTCAAATTGTGATACTAACTATATTGTGATACTATATTGTGATACTAACTCAAGATGTATGTTCCAGAAAAGAACAGCTAATTAATTGAGCTAAACTAATACACTCAGGCCCTGAATTAATTGGGCTGTGAAAAGAAAGGACTTCAGTGTTTTCATTTCTGTACTATGAGTCAAGCATCTGAATTTAGCATTCCACCAATACTCAACAGAGAGGCAATTCTCCAAAAAAAAGGAAACTTAAAGTGAGAGTCTTCAAAAGCACAATGTCCACCAGGTTTTGGCTTCTAATTGTTCTCATGGTATTCTATACTCTCTCCCTCATGGCACTTAACCTGCTAACTTGCCTGTTTTGTAAATATTTCACTGGGTCCTAAATTCTGGGAGGACAAAGACTATATTTGCTTTGTTTATGATATCATGTATATTCTGGACTTAACACAGCATTTGATACATATAATAAATAAAGGCTACATAAATAAAATATTTTTGATAAATTTGACTAAAGTCATTATGTTACCAGTCTCTTACTTTACATCTGTGGCAAAAGCAGAACTCCTACCTCAAATGCACTTAATCAACAATGAAAATTGTCACATAATTAAAACAAGTAGGTATCACCAAGGACCAGTTTCTTTCCCTCAGCTCAGCCTTATACGTAATTTACATTTCCTCAGTAATTGTTTTCTTTCAGTTTTGAAATGATGACCAAGAGGTTCCAAAACTATGGATGTATTTTTTTAATGTCTATATGACAAAAGAGACAGGTTCAGATCCAGAATTCCTGGAACAGAGTTAAGGGGAATATTTCTTTATACATTAGGTTGATCATATCTGGACTAAATCCTTTGCTGAGTAGGAGGTAATAAAGCTTACTTTTCAGGGTGGCACGAGGGTTGAAGTCCATTTTACTGGATCTATATCATGTTTTTATATGATTTGGTAGGAAGGGAAGGTTTCTGGTGAAACTACCAACAAATAAATGTTCATATCACCAGTCAAGCTTTATGGCCATGCATGGATGGACATCTTTTGGATGTGACCCCATCCCATAGGCTGTGCTGTTGTTCTTTTTCATCTGCCATTCTTCTTTTGCAGGATCCTAGAAGAGCTTGTTAACAAAATGCTTCCATACAATTAGGAAGACTTGAACTCTGTAGCAACAGACCTTTTCTGTAAGTTTGCTGTTTTCTGCTTTTATTCTTTCTTCTTTGCCATGTCAGGCTGATGGAAATGGCAGGCAAACATCTAGTCCTATCAAAGGTTGTCCAGACTCTCATTTCTTAATTTCCTTCTACAACTACAATTTGGTTTTGCTGACACATTTATGGACAGTGATGTACTAAGCCAGAGAAAGAAAAAGACAGCTGAAATAGCTTTTTGCCTAATCCCCAAAGCCTTTATTTATTTCTCTTTAAGTGAGAAAAAATCCAGAGGGAAGTTTTCTAGAGATGTTTCAACAGCTACATTTATCAAAATACCATATAATGTGTTGGTCTTTTAAGAGTGTTAATGGAATGCAGCATTTGATCAATTCACCATCCTCATCCTCGCCTGTTAGCATTTTATCTATTAACTATTATGTGTTATATTATTCAGCATCTGTTTATTTTAAAACACCATGTTAAGCACTTGCCCATCATTGGTAAGGCAGCTGCTTCTTGCTATTCTCTGAAAAAAATCTAGAAAGTAATTTCTTATCAATAGGGCATTATGTGTAAGAGACATATTTAATATAATATTAGCATTACTGATTACATATAAAATACCTGAAGGCCCAAGTCTCAACTAAAGTAAGGTCTTATGAATATAGTTAGTAAAATGTCACCCACACAAGCTCACTGGTTTCCAAATTCTCTCATTGTGAAGAATGAAAATTTACTTTCTTTTTATTTGGTCCACACAATGTAACATCCTGCCACAGCCTTAAATATGTTTTCAATTAATAAATTGTTGTTGATGGACTTTTAAAGTTGTTTTGCCCTAAAAGTGATGTTTTACCAAATCTGAGGAGTGACTTTTAACCTTCTATTTATCCAGACATCTGTTTTAACATTTATATAATATTCAAACACATGTCATGACTTTAAAATAGTCAATATATTTCAGAATGTAGCTCATGGCAAGCATAGTGCTGAATTTTTGTTTGTGAGAAACTAAGAACTTACTGAAAAACAAATGACATTTTAGATTCAAAAGGTTGATTTTCTGAATATAAAAAAGTATATTCTACATGCAAACAATGTTCAACAACTGTTTTCAGGCTTTAATTTTCTTTTGCTTTCTTGTTTTCTTTTCCTTTTTCTTTTTTTTTTTTCACCTAAAAATCAATGATCCCCAAGAATTTGTCTATGGATTTCTCTCTTCCCTTAGGCAGGAGCCTTTAATCAGATTTGTTTTTTCCCATGCTTACTCTATTTTTCATGGAGATGGCTAGATTTTTGCAATTGTCAGCTAGCACAGATAGATTGTGATCATATCCAAATATCTGTGAACATTCTCAGAAATCAGAATGTTCGAAGTTGAAAATAATTACATTTTGGAGATGAGAGAGGAAAGTGGTGATTAAGACAATAAAATGTCTTTGTAATTTTTCCATTTTGTTATATATTTAAAAAATATATATCCCTGTCTGGTGGCACAGTGAATGAGGGGCTGGCCTGCAAACCCAGAGGTTGCTGGTTCAATTCCCAGCCAGGGCAACATAACCAGGTTGCAAGCCAGGTCTCCAGCTAGGTCCTTAGCTGGAGGCAGGTGAAAGGCAACCATACATTGATGTTTCTCTCTCTCTCTGCTTCCCTCCCTTCCCTTCTCTCTGAAAAATAATAAATAAAATCATATATATATGGTTTATTTGTAACAATACTAATAAGGGAAGTGCAACTTAAAAAGATATCTTTGATAAGTGATGAGACTGACCATTACATTCCACTTTCTGCAAAACACTTTTTTCTTTCAACATCTGGGTTAACTTCCCTGTTTTTTCTATATGTCTTACAGGAATTTCATTACCTTCTCTCATAATGCCACTGTTTATGGTTGCCCACAAAACATGAGTATGGGGTTCATTCCCCCAACCTCAAATTGCTTTGCTTTGTTTTGTTTTTTAAGGTGGAGACTGAAGATGCCACACATGCACCAAGAAAGTATGAAAAAGTTTACTACTCACATAATGAAGCTTTTTGTGGAGAACTGTGCAAGCACTCAAATTAGTCCGGAAAGGCCTGAGCAAGAGGATGGATGACTTTGAGTTTTACTGTGTTGAGGGGGTACAGCTATGGTGAGAGTTCTGTGCATAGCTCTTCATTTGTGTGGTTTGAACATCCCCAATGGCACTGGTGCCTGGACCTGCCTATTGTCCTGCCCAGTGGACAAAAACAAAGGTGAGGCATGGAGGTTGGACTCGAAAGAGTTCAGTGCTCAAATATCAGAAATGGGCCCCAGCTGGTGGCACAGTGGATAAGGCCTGCAAACCCAAAGGTCACTGGTTCGGTTACCCAGCCAGGGCACAAAACCAGGTTGCAAGCCAGGTTTCCAGCCAGGTTTCCAGCCAGGCCTGTAGCTGGAGGCAGGTGAAAGGAAACCAGGCATTGATATTTCTCTCCCTCTCTGCCTCTCTTCCTTCCCCTCTCTGAAAATAATAAATAAAATCTTTAAAAAAAAAAAAGCAAAAAGGAATGGAAGGATACTCTTTACTGGTCAAAATGAAATTTTGTTTTCATCAATTTGATTTTTAAAAAGAATTTAAAAAATTTAAGAGGTTAGAAACCAAATATTATGGGGAACTGGTTCAGGTTTTAGAAAACATTTTTAACATTTAAAAACATCAGTTCATAGATTTATAGAAAGGCTGATACCAAGAAGCCCAGGTTTTACCTAACATCATTCTTTCCAACTCTTCCCTCCAGGAGTCCTTAATCAAAAGTACGCATGGTAGACAGAGGGGGTACTTTTAACCTGTTGTTCCTCTTTCTAGTGCCATTCCCTCTCCTACAGTGGCTGCCTGTATTACTACTTTTATGTTATGAAGTTCCTCCAATTCCCTGAACTCTGGCTTTTTGGCAAGAAAACATTCTCTGTTTCTTGGTATTTGTTTAGTTAATTTACAGGGTTTCCTATTGGCAGAACTGTTGAGCCCTGAGATACATTACTACACCCTCTCACACTTGAGCTCCTTTTCCTTCCCTACTGGGGTTGTAGAGTGAAGAAAATGATACTGAAGGGAAGTGCGTCAAATCATAAGTAGCACCTCTTATTGGATGTGGGATCACTCTTTAGCACTCCATTCCTTGTTATCTAATCTCACCCATTTTGCCAGACTTCTTCACTCTTATATACTTTTTATTTACTGAGCTCTTCTTTTTCCTTTTCTTCCAAGTCAGCTTTTCCATTGATGTTTTCAGTCCATTAGGTTGGTTGTTTACCTACCCATAGTTCATTTTTAAGTTGTGTTTGACTTTGTACCTGTAGGACTCCTGGGCCCCAGGCAAGTTACGGATGTGACTGAAAATTTTATTTTCATATCCCTGAACATTCTGTGACATGAAAAGGAGAAACTATCAAAACAGACTAAGAAATCAGGAAACTAATCAAGAAGGTTGTATCATAGAAATCAAAGGGAAATGTGTTTCAACTATGAACTATGAACCATATTGAGGAAGGAGATAGCATAGGAAGAGCTCTGAGACTGCATGGCAGTTGCTGGCCAGCAGCTAGTGTCCTGGTTGCCTGGCAATGCCTTTTAGCACCTAGGTAGCAACTAGGAATGAACAAGCAAGGGAGAAATAAAGGCATGGCCCTCACCATTGCAATCTAACAACAACAACAAAAATAATAATAATACAGGAGACTAAAAGCAAAGGAAGACATGTCTCACCCATTGATCCCCCAGTTCTGAGCTTGATTTGATAAGGCTGCCAGGCATTTTGAACAAGAAGTAAAACTGATAGTGCAGGGTGCGGGAGTGGGGAGCCCTTGAAAGTCTGTGTGTTTCATCTTCACTAGCTGGGAAAAAGAAAACCTTGAAACTGTGTATTCTACCCAAGGCCTGGAAAGAGAAGGGGCGAAAGACCACCATAGAGCCCAAAGAAAAGACTCAGAAAACAACTCTGGTTAATTGCCTGCCTCCTTTCATGTATGCAAAATGAACAAATAAAGTCTGGAGGAAGATAAGGATTTGGGCTGACAGATCCCCACACATACCTATATTTAAGTAGTCATGTGTCCCTAGGGAAAGCTGGAACTGCCTTTACCTGTTAACCAATATGTAACTCCTTCATCCCCATCCCTCCAACTACATATCCTCAGAACAAAGGTCTCTCTCTCTTTTTCTCTCTCTCTCTTTCTTTCTCTCTGTCTGATCTTTTGCCACAGGCCACCCTGTTTGCGGTCAGGAGGCCTCTGGCCACCTAGGTGCTGGTCACCTGGCCTCTGGCTACCCTGGTCTTGCTACCCCTGCTCTTGCCACATTTGCTTTTGCTCTCCTATTAGAATTTAGCACTAATAATTATCTGCATACTAATAGGCTTGGAAATCTGTAATTCTTTCCTGTGTTGGCAAGAAGAATGAGGTTTCTGGTATTAACAATGTCACATGTGGTGGTAGATTGAATAGAATGAGGCCTGAGAATTGGGAAAGTTTGTCAAAGTAGAGGTCATTTCTAAACTTGGATATCAGCATTTTCAGTGAATTTTGAAGGTAAATCCTTATGGAAAGTGTTCAAATGAGACTAAGAACAGAGGTTGGAGACTTGAATATGAAAAATACTTCTAAGATCTAAGAATTTCTGCTGTGTGAGGAGAGAAGCGCAGAGAGAGAGAGAGAGAGAGAGAGAGAGAAAGAGAGAGAGAGAGAGAGAGGGAGAGAGAGAGAGAGATGGGAGAGAAATATCAATGCACATTGCAAAGGCAATGGCTTTGAGTAGTAAAAAGGGAATATAATTGATAAAATTGATGACCCAGGCAAAGGACCTGGCCTAAAGAGGAGCATGAATCATTTATCCATTGTAACAGGAGGGAAAGCAGAGAAAACAGAGAAATAGGGACAGATGTTGGCAGTTTGGTGGTAAGCACTAAAGGGATTTTCTACTGATTACCTCCATTTTGCAGCAAAATAAAAAGCAAGTCACTAACATTTACATATGTTTAGGTTGAAGGTATATAGTTTAAAGCTTCATTTGAGTTAAGATCTTCAAAATGTTTCCCTTTTAAGAAGAATTTCTGTTCAGAAATTTTAGTATAAAAGACCACCATTTTATTGGTGTGTGTGTGGGGGGCTCTACCAGGATTATTTAAACATTCTTCTATGCTTGGACATTAAGATTCTTACATTTTTTTGTTACTATTAATAATGCCATATTAATATTTTAAAGTATATTTTATTGATTATTCTGTTATAGTTGTCCCAATTTTTACCTCTTTGTTGCGCCTCTACCCTGGTATACCCCTTCCCTCCAGCAATCTCACCACCCTTGGTTCATATCCATGAGTCATGTATGTAAGTTCTTTGGTTTCTCCATTTCCTATACTATTTTTAACATCCACCTGTCTATTTTGTACCTACTAATTATGCTTTTCAATCCCAGTAGTTATTCTCCATTTCTCCCCCTTCCTCCTCCAAGCTTATAACACTCCAAATAATACCCATACCTATGATTCTGTTCCTATTCTATTTTTTTGCTTAGTTTTTGTTTTTATTTATTATTTATTTTTAAAAGATTTTATTTATTATTTTTAGAGAGAGGGGAAGGAAGAGAGGCAGAGAGGGAGAAAGACATTAATGCTAGTTTCTTGACTAAACTGCTCCTTTTCTTTGCCTACTCCTCCCCTCTACCTGCTCCTCCCCTCTGCCCACTGAAGGTCTTATTCATTGTATTCCTGTATCTGGTTCTGTTTTCCTTCTTTGTTTGTTTTTGTTCATTTGTGTCCTATAATAGGTGAGATCATACGGTATTTGTCTTTCACCAACTGGCTTATTTCATTAAGCATGATACTTTCTAGTTCCATCCATGTTGTTGCAAAGGGTAGGAGTTCCTTCTTTCTTTCTGCTGTGTAGTATTTCATTGTGTAAATGTACCAAAGTTTTTTGATGCATTCATCCACTGATGGGCACTTAGGTTGTTTCCGGCACTTGGCTATTGTAAATAGTGCTGCTATCAACATAGGGGTACATAAGTTCTTATGAATTGGTGTTTCAGGGTTCTGCAGGTATAGTCCTAGTGGTGGAATTGCTGGATCAAAAGGCAGTTCCATTTTTAGTTTTTTAAGGAAACTCCATACTGTTTTCCATAGTGGTTGTACCAGTCCGCATTCCCACCAAGTGTACCACGGTTCCATTTTCCCCACATCCTTGCTAACACTTGTTGTTTGTTGATTTGTTGATGATAGCCATTCTGACAGATGTGAAGTTATATCTTATTATGGTTTTAATTTGCACCTCTCTGATGGCTAGTGATGTTGAGCATTCTTTCATATGCTTTTGGGCCTTTGTATGTCCTCCTAGAAAGTTGTCTGTTCAGGTCCTTTCCCACTTTTTAATTGGGCTGTCTGTCTCCTTGAAGTTGAGTTGCATAAGTTATATATTTTGGATATCAAACCCTTGTCTGAGGTATCATTGGCAAATGTGTTTTCCTATACAGTTGGTTCCCTTTTAATTTTGTGGTGTTTTCTTTAGCTGAACAGAAACTTTTCATTTTGATATAGTCCCATTTGTTTATTTGTAAGTTCATTTCCTTTGCCCTAGGAGAAGTATCAGTAAACATATTTCTGTGTAGGATATCTAAAATTTTACTGCCTATATTTTCTTCCAGGACTTTTATGGTGGCACTGCTTATGTTTAAATCCTTTATCCATTTTGAGCTTATTCTGGTGTATGAGGTAAATTGGTGGTTTAATTTTATTTTTTTTGCATGTCACTGTCCAGTTCTCCCAAAGGTACTTGTTAAAGAGGCTATTTGCACTCAATTTTATGTTCCTTCCCCCTTTGTAAAATATTAATTGACCATAGAGTCCTGGGTTTATTTCTGGGCTGTCTATTCTGTCCCATTAATCTATATGTCTATTCTTAGGCCCATACCAGACTGTTTTGATTACAGTAGCCCTGTTATAGAGTTTGATGTTTGGTTTTGTGATTCCTCCTATCTTGTTCTTCTTTCTCAAGATTGCTGTGGCTATTCATGGGTGCTTTTGGCTCCATATAAATTTCTGAAGTATTTTATTATATCTGTGAAATATGTCATTGGTATTTTAATTGAGATTGCATTGCATCTATAGATTGCTTTGGGTAGTATGGACATTTTAATGAAGTTAATGCTTCCAATCCATGAACATGGTATATGCTTCCATTTATTTGTATCTTCCTTCATTTTTTTCTTCAATGTTCTGTAGTTTTCTGAGTACAGATCTTTTACCTCCTTGGTTAAGTTTATTCCTAAGTACTTTACTTTTCTTGTTGCTATGGTAAATGGGATTTGTTTTCTAGCTTCTACCTCTGATATTTCATTATTGGTATACAAAAATGCTTTTGATTTCTGAATATTGACTTTATATCCAGCTATATTGCTAAATTTGTTTATTAGGTTGAGTAAGTTTTTGGTGGAGCCTATCGGGTTTTGTATGCACACTATCATGTCATCTTCGAATAATGACAGTTTGACTTCCTCTTTTCCAATTTGGATCCCTTAGATTCCATTTTCTTCTCTGATATCTATGGCTAGAACTTCCAAAACAATGTTGAACTGAAGTGGAGAAAGTGGACAGCCTTGTCTTGTTCCTGATATTAGGGGGAAAGCTTTTAGTTTTTGCCCATTGAGTATGATGTCGGCTTCAAGTTTCTCATATATGGCCTTTATTATGTTGAGGAATGCTCCCTCTATTCCCATTTTGCTGAGGGTTTTTATCATAAATGGTTGCTGTACTTTATCAAATGCTTTTTCAGCATTTATTGATATGATCGTATGGTTTTTGCCTTTCAATTTATTTATGTGGTGTATTACATTTATTGGTTTGCAAATGTTGTACCATCCTTGCATCCCTGGGATAAAACCCACTTGATCATGGTGTATGATGTTTTTATGTATTGCTGGATCTGGTTGGCCAATAATTTGTTGAGAATCTTAGTATTTATGTTCATCAAAGGTATTTGCCTGTAGTGTTCTTTCTTAGTTGTGTCTTGACCTGGTTTTGGGATTAGAATAATATTGGACTCATAGAAAGAGTTTGAGAGTCTTTCCTCTTCTTGGATTTTTTGGAATAGATTGAGAAAGATAGGAGTTAGTTCTTCTCTAAATGTTTGGTAAAATTCACCTGTGTAGCTGTCTGGTCTGGGGCTCTTGTGCTTTAGGAGATTTTGGATGACTTCTTCAATTTCACTAGTTGTTATTGGCCTATTCAGGATTTCTGCTTCTTCTGGATTCAGTTTTGGTAGATTATACATTTCCAGAAATGTATCCATTTCACCCAGGTTGTCATATTTCATGTCATATAATTGTTTGTAGTAATGTCTTACAATCCTTTGTATTTCTGAAGTATCAGTTGTGATTTCTCCTCTGTCATTTCTAATTTTGTTTATTTGGGTTCTCTTTCTTTTTTTCTTGATGAGTCTGGTTAAAGGCTTGTCAATTTTATTTATTTTTTCAAAGAACAAGCTCCTGGACTTATTGATTCTTTGAATTGTAGTTTTAGTCCCTAAGTTATTTAATTCTGCTCTGATCTTGATGATTTCCTTCCTTTTACTTGCTCTGGGCTTTGTTTGTTGTTGCTCCTCTAGTTCTTGCAGCCTTATGATTAGGTTGTTTGTATGAGCTTCTTCTATGCTTTTTAGGTAAACCTGTATTGCTATGAATTTCCGTTTGAGAATTGCCTTTGCTGCGTCCCATAGGTTTTTAGCTGTTGTGTATTCATTGTCATTTGTTTTCAGAAACTTTTTTATTTCATATTTGATCTCATTGTTTATCCATTCCGTACCTAAAAGTGTGTTATTTAGTCTCCATGAGTTAGAGTTTTTTGTTTTTTTCCCTTGAGGTTGGTTTCTGGTTTCAATCTATTGTGACCTGAGAAGATGCTTTGGTATGATTTCAATTTTCCTGTATTTGTGGAGGCTTGTCTTGTGACCTACCATGTGGTTTATCTTTGAGAAAGTTCCATGTGTATTGAAAAGAATGTATATTTTGCTTCTTTGGGGTGAAAAGTTCTGTAATTATCAGTTAGGTCCATTTCCTTTAGAGTTTTGTTCAATGCCACAATATCTTTGGTGTTTTTTCGTTTGGAAGATCTACCTATTGTTGATAATGGATTATTAAAATCCCCTACTATTAGTGTGTTCCTGTCCATATCCTTGAAGTCCTCCAAGATTTTTTATAATTTAGGAGCTCCTATGTTAAGTGCATATATGTTTACCAAAGTTATTTCTTCTTAATGGATTGTTCCCTTAAGTATTATGAAATGTCCTTCTTTGTCTCTTTTTATGGCCTTCTTCACAAAATCTATTTTGTCTGAAATCAGTATTGCTACCCCTGCCTTTTTTTTCATGTCCATTTGCTCGATATATATTTTTCCATCCCTCCGCTTTCAATCTGTGTCGATCTTTTGTTCTCAGGTGGGTCTTTTGATGAAAGCATATATGTGGGTTATGTTTTCTTATTCATTCAGCTACTCTGTGTCTTTTGATTGGTGCATTTAATTTGTTTACATTTAAGGTTATTATTGATTGATACTTATTTATTGCCATTTTTCCCTTTTTGTACCCGTGTTCATCTCTGTCTCTCTCTGTTTCTTCATTTTTTAAAAGCAGACCCTTTAGCATTTCTTGCAATGCTGGTTTGGTAGAGATGCATTCTTTTAGTCTTCTTTTGTCTGGGAAACTCCTTTTTTCTCCTTCCATTTTGAATGAGAGCCTTGCTGGGTAGAGTATTCCTGGTTGCAGGGCTTTGTTTCCCATTACTTGGAATATTTTTTGCCATTTCTTCCTGGCTTGTATTGTTTCTGTTGAATAATCATTTGATAACCTTATGGGAGCCCCCTTATACATTATTTGCCGTTTCTCTCTTGATGCTTTTAGGATTCTCTCTTTATTTTTGAAATTTGCCAGTTTAATTATGATGTGTCTTAGAGTGGGTCTGTTTGGATTGATCCTCATTGGGACCCTCTGTGCTTCTTGAACTTGAATAATGTTTTTACTCATCGTGTTAGGGAACTTTTCTCTCATTACTTTTTTGAACAGGTTTTCCATTCCTTGTTTATCTTCTCCTTCTGGTATCCCTATGATATGGATATTATTGTGTTTCATGTTGTCCTGAAGCTCTCTTAAAACCTCTTTATTCTTGTTCAGCCTTTTTTCATTCTCTTGCACTGTCTTGGAATATTTTTGGAATATTTCTTTAAGTTGTCCTCTAGCTCATTGATCCAACTCTCTGTTTCCTCTAGCCTGCTGTTGATTCCTTCTATTGTATTCCTCAATTCAGAAATTGTATTCTTCATTTCCTCCTTGCTCTTACTGATAGTTTCTATGTCCTTTTTAATGCTGGTGTAGTTCTCAGTAAGTTCCTTGTAGCTTCCCTGGAGTTGTTTGTAGTTCCCCTGGAGTTGTTTGTAGTTTTCTTTGAGCTGACTAAGCCCATTGAGCTTCTGTATCATCATTATTTTTAATTCCATATCTGATAATTTGCTTGCCTCTGTTTTATTTAGTGACCTTTCCTTTTGGTGATGGACTGTTTCTTTTTCTCCCCATTTTTAGGTTTTGTTGTAATCCAATCAGACTGTGATCAGCTGACAGGCTAAGGAACTGCTAGGCTGAAAGGATTGATTCAGTTGTAATCCTATCAATCTGTGATCCCCCACCAGGCTCAGATGCAGCTTGTGGGGACAGACTAATTCAGTTGTAAATCAATTGTAATCCAATGAGTTTGTGATCAGTCAGGCCCAGGTGCCACTGGGCTGGAAAGACCAACTCTGCTGGGAACCAATGAATCCACTGTCATCCACCATGCCTGCATGCCACTGTTGGGGGGGGGGGGGTGACTGACCCAGCTGTAAGTCAGAGAGTTTGTAATCAGCCATCAGGCTCAGGCACTGCTGGGCGAGTAATACCTCTTTAGGTCCCAACTATTGTATCTATACTTAGGGCAGGGCAGGAGGGGTTTACTTAGATGTAAGTCAAAGAATTGTGATCAGGCGCAAGGCTCAGGCACCGCTGGGCATGGCAGATTGCTTTCAGTGGGCAGGGCTATCAGGACCCTCATAGGGAGGCCACTTGGTGTAGTGCAGTCTGCCCAAGGTGTGGCCGATGAGTCAGCACTGGGATCCCCACAGCTGCCTCCCACTTCTCTCCTTTAATCAATTGCCACAAACTCTCCCCACGTGGCTCCAGTCCTCTCTGTCCTCCCTCCACTGGAGCCCAGGGTAGGTGGGTGCCAATGTATTTTCCTTGCGGTCACCCTAGTAGTTCTCTGTCTCCAGCGCTCTCAGGCCAGCAAACTCCATGGCTTTCCACCCTTCTCAGCTGGGTGCTGCTTTGCTCTCTGCTGTGTTGCTGTAGCTGGGACACCCCGTTGAGGGACCAGAACCCCCCTTCTCAGGTGGAGCCCCCTGGTCTGTCCCTTTGGTTGCTGCCTCTGGTCAGGGCCCAGCCAGCCCTCTCAGATCTCTGTGTTTCCTACCAGTCATGTTATGATGAAGGAGTCTCTTCTGTTCTGTCCGTGGTTATAGGACTTCTTTTCAGCTGGTATTTTCTTGGTAATTTCAGCTGGCTTTTTCTTCAAACAAGTAATTCCAGATGTGACCTGGGCGGAGGTTGGTGTAGCTCCACTTACTCCTTTGCCATCTTGCCAGAACCCAATTTCTTATTTTTCCTCTTCTCTTTCTGGCACCCCTATGATTTTGATATTGGCACATTTAAAGTTGTCCCACAGCTATGTTGCAAGCCAGGCCTCCAACCAGGTCCATAGCTGGTTGCAGGTGAAAGGCAACCATACATTGAAGTATCTCACCCTCTCTGCCTCTCTTCCTTCCCCTCTCCCTAAAAAATAATAAATAAAATCTTTATAAATAATAAATAAAGTTGCCCCACAGGTTCCTAAGCCCCTCCTTGTTTTTTCAGTTATTGTTTTCTCATTTTATACTGGTTGACTATTTATTTATTCCTTTTAAAATAATTTATTTGAATCCCAGTTTCCTTTCCTTCACCATTGTTTTTATGTGATTTTTCCTTTGTTCCACTTAGCATAGCCTTCCTTTCTTCCATTCTGCATTTGACATACTTAAGCATAAATGTCAAGTCTATTAGCATCTTTATCACCAGTGTTTTGAACTTTGTTTCTGTTAGGTAGGCTATTTCTTTGTTGCCTAGTTCTCCCACTTGAACCTTGAGCTGTTCCCTCTTTCAGGGATGCTCTTGTATGCTCAAATTGAGAGGCTCTTGTGTTTGTTTCTGTGTTTTAGGGAGAACTGTTACACTTGTTACATTGTAAAGGGCAGAGCCTTAGATCAGTGCAGGGTGACCCATTTCACAATGTTGTGGTGCTGTATGTTGGGGAGGGGTCTGAGAGGGATCAATGCTTTTTGCTCAGCATTTGCCCCTTTTCCAGGCACTTCTTCTGCATATGAGACTGCTTGCTGCCTTTCTAGCTGTTGCCCTGACTGTGGTTCCCAGAGTGGGTAGGTCTGCAGATTTTCTAGGATTGTAGGGGAACTCTAAACAAATAGGTTCTGCTGAGAGATGGGCAGTTTCTTCCTCTGCCCCAATCCCCACTTGTTTTTACAGTGTCAGCCTGGCTTTATTTTCCCTGGCTTTGGAACTGAGTTGCATGGTCTGGTCTGGTGCTGAGGGGGCTTCCCAAGTGTCCTTCCTAAACTTTTTAATGTGTAACTGCACTTTCTGCCTGTTGGCCACAGCTGCTGTCCCAGTGCTGCCAAACCAAGTCCCCTCTGTCCCAGGTTTTCCCTTCCTACCTGTCTGGATGAATATTTCTTCTTCATATTTTTGTTTGTTGGACTTCCATGCAACTTGATTTTCTGGAATTTCTGGTTGTCTCTGGGTTTGGATTTGTTGTATTCCTTCTTAGTTGTGGAGTGAGATGCAGCATGTCTATCTATGCTTCTATCTTGGCTGGAAGTTCTTGGTAATCTTTTTATACATATCCTTATACATATGTCTTTTCACCTCTATTTTTTTAGACTAATTCTTAGAAGTAGAGATGTTAGGTCAAAGGGTCTGGAATCTTCTTCTTCTTCTTCTTCTTTTTTTTTTTTTAAGATTTTATTTATTGTTTCCAGAGAGAGAGAGAGGAAGGGAGAGAGGGGAGAAACATCAATGTATGGTTGCCCTTCACCTGCCTTCAGCCACAGATGAGGCTGGAGACCTGGCTTGCAACCTGGTTATGTACCCTGGCTGGGGAATCGAACCAGCGACCTTTGGGTTCGCAGGCCGGCGCCTTATCCATTGTGCTTCCAGCCAGGGCGATGGAATCTTCTTTTTAAAGTATGGTTGGTATACAATTAGTTTTATTGGTTTTAGGTATACAGTAATATGAGGGAGGTACATTTGAATCAGGATGGCCCAAATCAGAAAGATCGCAAATTGGTGATGAACCACTTAAAGTACTCCCGTACATGAATTTATTTTTTAGTTCTCAAAGTTGAAACATTTAAAAATTGTTTTCTTTATCCAAATGTCAGAGGATTTTATATTAAAACCAAATTTTACATTTATCAAAATAAAATGGATTGCCTAGTAGCCCTGGGCCTTTATTTCCTGAATGAACACTTAAATTTTCTTTATTCTCCAACATTGTTACCTTACAGTTGCCTTGACTTACTCCTTAAGGTTACCTTTCTGGCCCTGTAAAAAGTTTGAAATTGAGGAACAGGCTTCACAGTATAACTCCAGGGGGCACCATTCATATTTCAGTATCTGTGAATGATATTCCTGGAGTTGTGCCCTGTGGGGATCCCTAACCTAACAAATATTTGCAGTTCCTCTCTTGATTCCCACATTGAGTTATACAGCTGAAGAGTAGTCCTTGCAGAATGGTTCTCATACCCAAGTCTATATCTATATGTTATGGCATGTTTTTCTTCAGAAAATGCTCTGCAATGTTATTTTCTGTAAGGACCTATTATGAGCCGCATTTCATTCTCCCAAAAGGTACATATATTCAAGTCCTAATCTTCAGTGCCTGTGAACTTGTCTCATTTGGAAAGAGGGTCTTTGCAGGTGTAATTACAATGTAAATAAAGATGAAATCCTATGGGATTGAATTAGAGTGACCCTAAATCCAATCATTGATATCCCCATAAGAAGAGATACCAAGAAAGAGAAATCAGGCACAGATATACTCAGGAAGAAAGTGACTGTCACAGGGATAGGGGCTGCAGAGATGTAGCCAAGGACTCCGGCAACTGCCAGAAATAAAGAAGAGGTAAGAAAATCTTCTTTTGTTTAGTGTTAGTTGGAAGCAGGACCTAATGGCAATTGATTTTGAACTTCTAGCCTTCTGAAGTGCGAGAGAGAAAATTCCAGTTTTTAAGCCACCCAACTTGTGGCAAGTTATTACAAAAGCTCTACAAAACTCACACAGGGCCTATAGTTCTACTCTTTTCTCCCTAAAACTCTGGAAACTCTTTGCTATTCATTATTTATACTTTATCTTCCTATTTGAAGGAGCCTTGATTTTTAGGATTAAAGAAGGATCCTACATTTGAATTATGCTTATTGCCTTTTGTCAATGCTGAAGTCATTTAAACCTGCTAGGCAATCCATGCTCACTTTTTTTCCATTGAATCTATACATACTTGTAGGTCCCACATTATATACTCGCAGATTTCAAAAAAAATGAGGAACTCTGCTGTGTTCTTGAACTTGTGGACCATAAAGTGTATTTGGTGCAATTATGCCATCCAGTGCTTAAGTAGAGCTTCATTCTTCTGGTACATTTAGGAAAGACTAGGGATGAGCTTATTAAGAATTATTTTTAGTGAATAAAGACAAAGAACATCACAATTAGTTGATACAAATCAACTCTAAAAATATTGCATTTCATCAGATATAGAATTTATATTAATAAAAGGATACTGTACTAGAGGAAAAACATGAGATATTTATAAAATGTTTATCAAAATTTTTATGTGCTAAGCATGATTTTTGGTTCCATATTTTGGAAGTAAAGATAATAGCAACACTTTCTTTCAAATAGTTTATAGTATAACTTCTAAAGACAGCAATAGAAAATATTGTAACAGATGACTTGCTCTAAGTCAAAAAAATAAGAACCACAGAGAGAACTTCACTCTTCAGTGAGCAGTCTATTCCTTGAATTTTCCTTACATAATGATATATGCATATTTTTGGTCTTATCAGAAAGCATGCCGCCCTGGCTGGTAGCACAGTGGATAAGGTGCCGGCCTGCGAACCCAAAGGTTGCTGGTTCGATTCTCCAGCCAGGACACATAATCAGGTTGCAAGCCAGGTTTCCAGCCTGGTCTGTGGCTGGAGGCAGGTGAAAGGCAACCATACATTGATTCTTCTCTCCTCCTCTGCCTCTTTTCCTTGCCCTCTCTCTGGAAATAATAAATAAAATTAAAAAAAAAAAAAAAAAAAAAAAAAAAAAAAAAAAAAAAAAAAAAAAAAAAAAAAAGAAAGCATGCCATGCAAAAACATATACATTAGACACTGAACTTTGCAAATTTCAGTTACATGTTAATTCTATAAAGTATTGAATATATTAATTTAAAATTTTGGTAACTGAAAAATTAATTGAAAGTCTTCCAAATGAATGGCTGCATTATAACATTTAATAGTCTGTATCTCATTGAAATAAATTCCACTGTTCAAGATATTGTGAACAATTAAAATGTTATAATGGTTGCAAAGTTAGATATTTTCTATGATTTTCTTAATTACACATTAAATTAAATGCTGCAGTTTTAAGTGTAGGAATGTCTGACTGTGGTGGAGAAATAGTTTTTCAGAATCCAGAGTCAGCTTTCTTAACAAAGTTTATCGAGTCATGGATATATCATCTTTAGTAATAACATGTACAGCTACTTTTAAGATATGTGTTAATATTTAGTCTTGTGTAATAAAATATTAGTATACTGAAAAGCTAAATCCTTTTATATCTAAAAAGACTATTAATATTTCTTTACCATAATAAGGAGTTTTTTTTTTTTTTTTTTTTAAAGCTAAATAGGCTATATTTGCTACTGACTTTCCATAGAGGGGCAGCAACTAAAGAACTGTAGAAAAATATTTTCTTGCATATAGTCTTATTGCTATTGTTAACAACCCTAATAATAACACCGTGCTTAGATATGAATTCATAGATAATTATAATACATAATAACCAACTCTGTGGTATGCCTGTGTCAATCAGAACCAGTCTAATTCTATTTTGCAAAATCAGGAATGATATATTAGAACTTTAATATGTCATGAACACAAAGGCAATTATTTGTGAGAAGTTGTTAATTCTTTATTTATCAAATGTCAACTAAATGCCTACTCTCTTCCTAATACCAGGGATATAAGTATGAACAAATGGGCTTTTGCTTTTCTGTTTTTCTTGTTATACATTAAGTTGGTAGTATAGGCCAACTGTGTCGCCTCACAAGTTCCTGTTGAAACCTAATCTCCCATGTGATAGCATTTGGAAATGAGAGCTTTGGGGGTGATTAGGTCATAAGGCTGGAGTCCTCATGATTGAGATTAGGGCCATTGAAAAGAGGACCCCAGATAGCCCCCTTGTTTCTGCCATGTGAGGACACAGCACAAGATAACCATCTATAAATCAGGTGTTGGGAACTCACTAGAAACCAAATCTGTAGGTGCCTTGTAGTTATAGTTTAATCATTTCTATTTTTAATTTTTAAATGTCTTTAATTTTTCTTCTTTTATCTCAGTGCATTGGCTAACACCTTTCATAGAATGACATATTATATAAGGTCCATCCTGAAAAAATCCAGTCATTGTTAATATAATAAGAATGTTTTGTGTGACATTGCTGTAATCTAGCAACCAAGGAGAGCAGACTGGAAGGCCCATGCATGAACAATGATGACTTTCCTATACTAGTCAGTGGGGGCAGTAGACACTGTTGAGTGAGCATGTGCACTGTGTGGCTGTCACATTCAAAATGACTGAGCAAGTAGGTCAATGAATCTACATCAAATTTTGTGTTAAGCTTGAACATGCTTCCACAGAAGCTATTTGGATGGCTCAGAAGGCCACAGCTATAGACAATTAGTGAATGGCAGCTTCACTACAAAAATGCACCCACACTTGCATCACATCTCTTACAGAGTTTTTTGGCAAAACATCAAATCACCCAGGTTTAGTACCCTGCAACTTCTGGCTTTTCCCAAAACTAAAATCACCTTTGAAAGGGAAAAGATTTCAGACCATTGATGAGATTCAGGAAAATGTGACAGGCAGCTGATGGTGATTGGGAGAACCATGTGAGGTCCCAGGGTCCCTACTTTGAAGGGAACTGAGGCATGATTGTCCTATGTACAATGTTTCTTGTATTTTCTTCAATAAATGTCTCTATTTTTCATCTTATATGGCTGGACACCCCTTCTAGACAGACCTTGTATAATGCTGTTTGCCATATTAATTTCTTTAATTTTAAAACCTGGAGTGGATATTTATTCAGTATAATGATGGCATATTGACTTTATTTTTGTAAATATAATTTTTTAAAAACTTTAACCTTTATTGTACTTTTTCCATTAGCATTTAGTCCCCTTACATTTCCTCTCCTCAGAAATCACCACACTGTTGTCCATGTCTATGAGTCTTTTTCTTTTTGCTCAAAATGTGTTATTTTTTTCAAATGTATTTTCATTGTCTATAGGCTTGACCATATTTTCTTCTTTATGCATTAATATTAATTTTAATATTTTTATCTACTGTTAAATTATCTTTAAATATCACAAATCCCACTTGGTTATAAAGTAATAAACTTTCAGTAGTCTTTATAGTTGTATCAATATTCATAAGTGAGCAAAAGCTAAATATTTTTCTTTTTTAGTTAGGTTTGTTATCCAGTTTTCTATTAACTAATTCATGTAGTAGATCTTCTTTTTTGTTGTTGTTGTTGTACCAGTTATTCTCTACCCATCCTTGTGAAGGATTATAATTTCCCATTCTATTGACATCAGTTTTTACATCATTACTTGCTTTGGCCATAAGGACAGGTGTGACATATGTTACCCATTGACAGCAAGTTTTAGGGCCATCAGTCTTCCCCTTGTCATGAGGCCAACATGTTCTTGATAGCTGATGCTCGTTCAACTTGAGTGCCAAAATGATAAAAATGTGGAATAAACAAGCAACTCTCCAAGGACATAGAATGAAGAATAAACATTTGTTCTTATAAACTAATGATATTTGGGCACTTATTACTATAAGCACAGGCTTCTTGATAAGATTATTTCTAATCATGTTTGTTGGTATTTTAATTGCAGTTATTACTTCCATTATTTATTTATAATGGCTGTTCTTTATGTAAAGGAAATTGATTTCTGATATAGCTAAAAAAATCAGAAAGTTTTCCTTTGTTATCCTGAGTAATTTAATACACATGGTAATATTTCTTTATGGAGTCATCTAGGACTGACGCTAATTTGGAGAGTAAGAGTATCTATGACAGCCTTAAAATTATTTTTTTGGGGGAAATATTTTTATTTTTATTGTTGACACTATTATAGATATCCTCATCATCCCCACCTCTTTGCCTGCCTCTATCCAGCCTTTGCCTCCTTTTTCCTCCTGAACAGCCCTAAAATGTCTCTGTCTATGGGTGATGCATTTACATGTTCTTTGGCTAATTCCTTCACCTTCTTTACTATCAGTTTTGGTAAGCTATATTGTCTCAGATAATTTTTTATTTATTTCAGGTTTTCATATTTACTAGTAAAAAGTAGTTCAAATTAGTCACTTTTGAAAAATTTAATGTTATTGTTGTTGTATTACATCCATCCTGTTTTTACTCCCCTCTGTCTCCTTCCCCACCCACCCACTCCCCCACAATGTCAATCCCACTTGTCCATGTCCATGGTTCTTCCATACTAAGTTCTTGGCTAAACTGCTTCCCTTCTTTGCCTCTTCCTTCCCCTTCCCCCTGCCCACTGAAGGTCTATTCACTGTATTCATATATCTGATTCTGTTTTGCTTATTTGTTTTGTTCATTATTGTCCTATAATGGGTGAGATGATATGATATTTGTCTTTCACTGACTAGTTTATTTCACTAAGCATAATACTTTCTAGTTCCATCCATGTTGTTGCAAAGGTTAGGAGTTCCTTCTTTCTTTCTGCTGTGTAGTATTCCATTGTGTAAATGTACCAAAGTTTTTGGATCCAATCATCCACTGATGGTCACTTAGTCACTTTTAATTGAAATAATTTCCTGTTTGTATTTTTTTTCAATGCTTCTTTTTTTTAATCAATACAGTTGAAACAAGGGAGAGAAAGACTATTGGTCTTCAGCTATAGAGATAATGAATATTGTAAGAATACTGTAATTGCTCTATTTAAAAACACATGCACAATGCACATGTTTGAGGGAGTCACCTTTTAAAAAAATCATGACATCTAATCACAAATAATTGGGTTGATTTTTGCTCCAAGTTACAATGGCTTTTTCTTTCTTTCTTTTATTTTATTAAAGATTTTTTTTTTTTAATTTTATTGTTGTTGTATTACATCCATCCCCTTTTTGCTCCCCTCTGTCCCCCTCCCCACCCACCCATTCCCCCCAAAGTCAATCCTACCTGTTGTCCACATCCATGGTTCCTTTATACTAGGTTCTTGTCTAAGCTGCTCCCCTTTCTTGCCTCTGCCTCCCCCCTCCCCCCAATCCCTTTCCCCCTGACCACTGAAGGCCTATTCCTTATATTCATATACTTGGTTCTGTTTTGCTTGTTGTTAGTTTTGCTCATTATTGTCCTGTGTTTGTATTTTTAACTTTAACATAAACTTTATTTTTGGCCCTGGCTGGTATGGCTCAGTGGATTGGTGCCTGCCTGTGAATCCAAAGGTTGCTGGTTTGATTCTCAGCCAGGACACATAACCAGGTTGCAAGCCAGGTCTCCAGCCAGGTTTGTGTCTGGAGGCAGGTGAAAGTTATACACTGATGTTTCTCTCCCTTTCTTCATCCCTCCCTGCCCTTCTCTCTGAAGATAATGAATAAAATGTTTTAAAAAAACTTTATTTTTAGTTGTACAGCATAATAAATGAATAATTTATGAACCAAAAATGACTCCAAATAGCCTCAGCCTCTTGAGAAAGAACAACAAAGTAGAAGGGATCACAATACCTGATATCAAACTATACTACAAGTCCAGTGTAATCAAAACAGTCTGGTACTGGTATAAGAATAGATATATAGGTCAATGGAACAGAATACAGAGCCCAGAAATAAACCCAGGTCTCTTTGATCAGTTAATATTTGACAAAGGGGGCAGGAGCATAAAATGGAGTAAAATTAGTCTCTTTAATAAATGGTGTTGGCAGAACTGGACTAGTACATGCAAAAAAAAAAAAAAATGAAACTAAACCACCAACTTATCTCATATACCATAATAAACTCAAAATAGATAAAAGGCTTAAATATAAGCTGTGACACCATTAAAGTCCTAGAGGAAAACATAGGCAGTAAAATTTCAGATGTCCCATGCAGTAATATTTTCACTAATACATCCTTTAGGGCAAGGGAAATAAAGGAAAGAATAAACAAATGAGACTACATCAAATTAAGCTTCTGCACAGCTAAAGAAAGCATCAGTAAAGTGAAAAGGGAACCAACCATATGGAAAAACACATTTACCAATGATACCTCAGATAACCAAGGCATGTGCCCTGACCATGAATTGAACTTCTGACATTTCAGTTTACATAACAATGCTACAACCAACCAAGCCACACTAGCCAGGGCCTATACACATACCTTTTATATAATGCAAAATCAATACTAGAAACAATGTATTAAATACACACACAAAAGAAGTAACAACTGTTAGTAGATAACACTAAGCTACATTTGGGACCTGGAGGTCAAATCTTTGTATCTCAATAATCCCTGTCCCCTGTCTCCCCAGGTCTGCTCTGGGCTCAACCTAATCATTTAATTACATTTATAATAACTTGTTTAATACATTATTCAGTTGAAAGTTTTCAATATCACTCAGTACATTGTGGTAATGTTTTATCATATAAAATCTATTAAGTTATTAAGAATTTAAAATAAGACTGTAAATATTAAGTTCTTGGTATAGAGCATGTGAACCCAATAAATATAAAACCAATATCAATCATTATTATTATTATAATCCTAAAAGGTATGGCTTTTACAATTTAAGGATGAGCATATAAAGGAGTTGAAACTCAATGTGGTTAATACTAGTATTTCTTATAAAGTGTAGTTGGAGAATAGAGTTAATATAAATGGCTGGTAATAATTTGTGAAGTTAATGCATATATTTCACTTCTTCCTCTTCTATCCAGACTAACTGTGAGTTGAATGTATATTTAATATATTTTTAAAATAACATTTTTAATTTTTATTTTAAGATTGTATTTATTATTTTCAGAGGGGGCGGGGAAGGGAGAGAGGCAGAGAGGGAGAGAAACATCAATGTATGGTTGCCTTTCACCTGCTTCCAGCTACAGACCTGGCTGGAGACCTGGCTTACAACCTGGTTATATGCCCTGGCTGGGAATCAAACCAGTGACCTTTGGGTTTGCAGGCTGGCACATTATCCACTGTGCTACCAGCCAGGGCATATTTAATATTTTCAAGAGAAATTGGCTGTGAATTTGCTATGTTGGCATTTTTATTCATACATACGTGTATGCTCTATCTATGCCTAGAAATGGTACTGTTTACCTCCTTGTCATCACACTGCTCTTTTTTATAAAAGCAAATATTTTAAAATATGAACATTTCAGAGTTAGTTTATTTATTTTAAAGCACTCATATTTTAAGTGGGTATCCAGTTCCCTTGATATATTAAATCTGTACATTCTAATCTATTTAGGACTTATAAAGCAATTATTAAGTTTTTGGTATTTATAAAAGATTTGAAGCTTTCACAGTGATTAATTATTGATTACACAAATGAATCAACCTATCACACCATGATAAATATTTAATATTTTATTGGAGTAAAGTGATGCATTTCATGATTTTTTTATATATTATTCTTCTGTATGTTTAAAACTCTAGTGTTCTGTATTGTAATTAGATGTAATTACTTTTTGTAAATAGACTTTTGGCCCTTATATCATGTTTAATATGTTGTTTAAATAAACCAAGCATAAAATATGGTTAATAACCATTTGATACTCCTTCAACTATAGATAATTTAAAATTTATTTCTGTTTGGAATTTTGGGGGTCTTGTATTCTTTATTAAGAAGCAAAACATTCTTTTTTTCTCTTTACATATAGACAGGTTTGGATGTTTTTATTGCTCTGATTATGTCAATCAGTAAAAGGTTACTTCTCAAAATTGATTGGTTTAGGTTAACATTTGAAAAGAATTTGTTAAACCCAAGTACTTAGTGCTGTTACCTGTCTCTATGGATTCAATAGTCTCCACAGAACAAATTTCTATTTCATCAGGGAAAATACAGGCCTACTCAACAATGGAAGCTTTTACAACAGCAACTGCTTTGAAACAATGAAATACTTATGACTTACTTTGCATAAATATGTTGAAGAGTTTTTGAAGAACATATAGTCATGTAAGCAGCATTATCCATTCATTTAATTATTCAGTCAGTAATTAAACACTGTATAAATCCTCTGAGTACTATGGTAGATTCTACCCCTCAGAGCTTTTAGTATGGGTAATAAATATAAGGACAATTACATGAAAGTGCTAAGGTAGATCATAGTGAATATACCCAATCGTGTGTGTGTGTGTGTGTGTGTGTGTGTGTGTGTGTGAAGGCAGGGTATAAAGTAGGGATTTGCAAAATAAAGAAGTTTGGGGAAAGACAATTAAAATGAATGGACAAATAGAAGGGTCCATGAGAATAATCAGGGTCTTTGTAATAAAGGTAGTTAGCAACAAATAAAGAATGAAGAGGAATGAAAAATATGTTAAAAAAACTTAACAAGCAGTGTAGGTGTTTTAAATAAATATTAATGAATAAACAAACTAGTGAAATAGTTAAAGATGTGAGAGCAAGTGGAGGAATATGAAATATGGAAAAGATGCCAAAAATTTTTAAAAAGCATGTGAGTAAAACTCAGATAAATACTGTAGGTTGTTGAAAATTAGAACATTTATAAATTTAATGTTTATTAGATAAGCGGGATAATGAAAGGGATTGGATAATGTGTTTCTGTGGTTTCTGTTGAGTATTACTTTAAAAACGTTTTTATTGCATTATAGATTTGAAAAAAAAAAATTGACAGATTTATTTACCACAGGATGTCTCAGAGCCTTTAATATCCTAATGTATTTTTCAGATTCTTGCTGAAAGCTATTATGTAGTTTTTCCCATTTTAATTGACTGTATTGGGGTGACCTTATTTAATAAGATTATATAGGTTTCAAGCATAAAATTCTTTATTTTTAAAAAGAGTTTATTTATTATTTTCAGAGAGAGGGGAAGAGAGAGAGGCAGAGAGAGAGAGAGAAATATCAATGTATGGTTGCCTTTCACCTGCCTCCAGCTATGGACTTGGCTGGAGGCCTGGCTTGCAACCTGGTTATGTGCCCTGGATGGGAATCGATCCAGTGACCTTTGGGTTCTCAGGCCAGCGCCTTATCAACTGTGCCACTAGGCAGGCAGGTCAAGCATACAATTCTATATAATACATCATCTGTATATTGACTTTTGTGTTTACCACCTAAGTCCAGGTGCTTTCATCACCATTTATTTCCCCTCTAACCTCCCCTACCTGCCTTTCCCTCTGATAATCACCACACAGTTGTCTGTGTCTTGAGTTTTTTCTTTTTAATTTCTTTACCTTTTCTATATTTCTTGGCTGTAGTATTTTTTATAATAGTATTTTCAGAAATTAAGCTTCCAAGAAACACAATGGGAATATTATTTTAACAGATGTATTGGAAAATGGAGGGGAGATAGGGAATAAAAAATACCACCTTACTTGTTTTTCTCAATTTGACATTGATTATCCTTGGGCAAACACCTTCCTTTCTCAGTTATCTCTTCCTATCAAGTATTCAGTCTATCATAATTTATTTTATTTTCTTAAGCATAAATCCCATAATATCCTATATGTATGTAGGTAGGTATGCATACATATTATGTGTATATATGCAAACATACATGCAATATTTATCTCTGGCTCTCCTTAAATATTAGTTTTCTAGGTTCAAAGGTAAATAGTATGAAAGTATTCAAACATTTGATGGTAATTAAGAGTAGTATAAGATATAAAAAGTAATAATGTAGACTGGTGCAACCACTAGAAACAGTATGGAGTTTCCTCAAAAAATTAAAAATGGGACTGCCTTTTGACCCAGTGATTCCACTTCTGAAAACAAATCTGAGGAAACCCAAAACACTAATTCAAAAGACTATATTCACCCCTATGTTCATTGCAGTGTTTTTTGTTTATTTGTTTTTTGTTTTTAGCTAAGATTTGTAAGCTGCCCAAGTGTCCATCAGTACATGAGTGGATAAAAAAGCAGTGGTACATTTACACAATGGGATACCCGTGATATGTAAAAAGGAAGGAAATCTTACCTTTCACAAAAGCATGGATGGACCTGAAAAATATTATGCTAAATGAAATAATTCAGGCAGAGAAAGGTAAATACTTATGATCTCACAATTATTTGGAATCTAATGAATAAACGAATTCGATAAATAAAATAGAAACAGAAGCACAGATACATAGAACAGACTGACAGCTGTCAGAATGAGAGGGGGGCTGGGCAGCTGGGTGAGAAAAAGGTGACAGGATTAAGCAAAAACAATAACAAATATATATATATATATATATATATAACACAAATATATATATATATATATAGATATACACACACACACACATATATATATACATATATATATATATGGATATAGACAACAGTATGGTGATATTGATATCCAAACAGAAAGAGGGTGAGGAAGATGGAAGAAAACAAAGGGGAGATAAATGTCATTCCAACGAACACAATAAAAACAAAATGCTAATCACCTCCTATGTTTTAAAGTAAAAATGAAAAAATTAAAATAACAGGAAAAATGTAATAATGTGAGAAATGTTATAAAAACATTCCCTCAGTCATCAAATATATTATAGCAAAAAATCTCTTAAGGGATCAATAGTCAGGATGTTTATGCATGCTGTATGGAAATACTTCTTTGGCAATGTGCCTGCATTGCTATTTAAATGGAAAATAAATGTTATGTTAGCAATATTTTTATGTAGCCTAGCATTTTTACCTTTTACTTTTTTCTTCATTGCATCTGGATAGTAAATAAAATATAAACTCAGCTAGAGAAGTATTTCATAGTCTTACACAATAATATTTAAAGTGAAACTTCTACAATTTTACTTTTGAAAGAATAAGCTGCTTTATCTTTTTAAAAAATAAGTTCAATTAGTAGGTAATATGTTATTCACCAATGTAAGAGGCTATGTGCTATTATTTTATAACTCTAAGCTAACACTGGATATAACAATAGACCTTATGCATTAAAGCACTTATTTCAATAGAAAATTTGGTACCTTTAAATTTTCTAAAGCTATTGTTCCTGGATGTCTATCCAAGGATTTTGATGCTACACTAATTTCTTTTCATTATTTTATCACTGAATTATAGATAAAAAACAGCTTAACACTTAACATTTCATATATAAAGCATTACATATCATAAAGCATAATTCTTAATCATAGGAAAATTGGAAAACAGAAAATTATGGAAAGACTATTATTTTTTTAGGTAACTCCATACTACTTTCCTCTGTGGCTGCACCAGTCTGCATTCCCACCAACAGCACCTGTTGGTTGACTTACTAATAACAGCCATTTTGGCAGGTGTGAGGTGATATTTCATTGTGGTTTTAATTTGCATTTCCCTGATGATTAGTCACATTGAAAATCTTTTCATATATCTATGGGCCATTTTTATGGACTCTTTGGAGGAGTGTCTATTCATGTCCTTTATCCATTTTTTAATTGGATTGTTTGCTTTATGGTGTTGAGTTGCATAAGTTCTTTATAAATTAGAATATTAACCCCTTATCAGATGTATCAGCAAATAGGTTCTCCCATTCCATGGGTTGTTTTTCTATTTTGTTGATTTCTTCCTTTTCTGTGCCAGTTTAGTCGGTTACTATTGCTTTTCATAGGTTGTTATTGTGCATCGCACTGTCATCTCAGAGCAAACCCCTCTCCCTCCTTCACAAGGTGTTCTCTGGGACTCCTCGAGCATGAATGTCCTTCTATAACCTGAGCTAGAGGGAAAGGAAGATCCTTCTCTGAGGCCTTAAAATTATGTTTTCCTCAGTGTATTAAAGCCGTGAGTCCTGGAGTTTTAATGTCATGCAGATTGTTTGAGAAAAACTTTTTTATTATTTACTTATGGTTGCACCTTCTCTCCATGAAATGAGAGGTAGGACAGGAGCAACATCTAATTGACAATTGTAATTGTGTATTGAGAATGGCTTCTCTTCTTACTCTACTAAAACCTTGTGACTTGCCCAAACTTAAGACACTATGAAGTATGTCAGGTCTGAATATCAGGTTTCACACCTGTTAAACCCCCAAGGGGTATGTGTGTGTATGTGTGTGTGTGTGTGTGTAAGATGAGGAGGAGCATTTGGGTTCATGTATGTACGTGTGTATTATTTTATTATTGCTGAGGTTGGTGTCTGTTTTCTTCTGAATAAATGTTGATTATATTGGAAAAAATGCAGAGAGAAATATATATCTTATTTCAGTATGAAGAAGCATTCACTGTTGCTAGATGTAGCCTTAAATTTTTCCCCAGGAAATTTCCATATATACTAAGACACCAAGACACTCGTATCATGAAGAGAAACCAGTTTCCCATTAATTATCTGAAGACAGAGAGCTATACTATACTGCAAGTACAAAGCAGTGCCATGGTAAGAAATATAACCTAATAACAATGCAGAGCTCCTGCTTAGATTGAATTATCATTAGGAAAATCCCCAAAGAGGTTTTCAGTGATGTTGCCCATTCATTCTCTGTTTGAGACTTTAGAAAATGGAAAATTTATTGAGATCTCAGAAAATAGCTAATTTATTTCTTAGAAGATAGAAAAACTGCTCTTTGGAGAACTCCCAGTTTCACTGAAATTTCTGGTTCTTTTCAATTTATGCATATCCTTTTCTGTTGAATAAATCACATTTCACCGAGATCCTGAACTCTTTTTAATGACTTTGGTCTGTCCAGAAAGTCTCCATCCAGGCCATATAGAATGAAAAATAGAGATATTTATTGAAGAATATACAAGATACAAGAAACATTGTACATAGGACAATGATGCCTCAGTCCCCTTCAAAGTAGGTACCTTGGGGACCTCACACAGCTCTCCCAACGTTTCTTCCACTCTTCAAGACACTCCACAAAATTCTTTGTTGGGATATCCATCAGCTGCCCTGTCATATTTTCCTGAATTTCATCAAGGGTCTGAAATCTCTTCCCTTTCAAAGGTGATTTTAGTTTTGGGAAAAGCCAGCAATCTCAGGGAACCAAATCTAGGCAGTTGGGGGCAGAGTCACCTGGGAGATTTGATGTTTTGCCAAAAATCTCTGCACACAATGTGATGCATGAATGGGCACACTGTTATGATGAAGCTGCTAATCACCAGTTACCCATAGCTCAACCAACAAAGAATATTAAAGTAGTATTCCTTATTAATTGTTTGGCCTGGAGGGGCATACTCATGATGGACAATGCCTTCCCAATCAAGAAACACAGTTAACATCCTCTTGATCTTGCTGTGATTTTGCGGCACCTTCTTTGGACATGGAGAACCAGGCAACTTCCAATGAAATGACTGAGCCTTCATTTCAGGATCTTAGCCATAGACACATGATCAATCTCAAGTTATGACCTTCTTGAGGAAATCTGGGTCATTGGTAGTAGTCCGAATCAAGTCATCAGCAAGTGCAGCATGATGCTTTTTCTGCTCTGGTAGCAGAAGCCATGGAACCAATTTCGCCACAACACATTTCATTCCAAAATCTCAGACACAGTAGGTTTTTGAAGCTCCAGATCAGCTTCTAGTTCTCTCACTGTCAGTTGCCAATCTTTGTTGACCGTAGCCTGTACATGTTCAACATTCTCAGGTGTTCTGCTGGTTGCAGGCTTTACAGAACATGGATCACTTTCAACAGATTCTCAGCCATCTTAGAAGTGTTAGTGCCACACTTTTATTTGCACTGCGCTCATTGCATCACCCCTGAAAACCTTTTTGAGGGTACAAATGAAATATGTCTATCTTCATTCCCAAGCCTCACAATTAGGTATTTTCAATATTATGCCAAATCCAATATTCAGTTGTTTAAATAATTAAGAATCAAGCAAATTTCCCCAAACAACAGATGCTGTCAAGTTACTATGTATCATAGTTTGAAATTTCCTAAAAGCCACCATGTAAGCATAGATGCAGATTTTTATGTTAGCTATAATAATATTAAATAAAAGATATAATATATAGCTTTACATTAACAAATATATCTGAACGTTCCTTAATTCATTTATCTCTAAGCTCTCAGATATTAATATTTGAGTTAAACATTACCAAAAAGTATTTCAATTAATTCCTCATGTTTTTGCAAAAATTAAAGTAGGAAAAGGTAAGAAAATTAAAATATATAATGACACTAAAATTTTTAAACACACTATACAATGATTAAATTAATGAAGTTTTGGTTATTAATTTAGTTGTTGAGTTCAAACTTAATAAGGACACATAGCTTTAACTTAAGCTGTTTAATTGTGGAATGCCTCTTTCCTTCCCAAATCATTTCACATTCTTCCGACTTCTTTTTTCTTTTTTTTTTCAGTGTATGGTTGCCTTTCACCTGCCTCCAGTTAAGGACCTGGCTGGAGACCTGGCTTGCAACCTCATTATGTGCCCTGGCTGGGAAAACATTCTTCTGAGTTCTAAAGTCATCTTTTCCAAAGGGCAACTGATATTTGCTCCCTTTTATAATCTTTAAGTGACCTGTAAGTGAGCTTAGAACTCAGCTTTTTGAGGTCAGTCTTATCAGTGATAGTGTTATTTTGTAAACATTAATAAATACGTGAATACGAATTATTGTCTAAGTTTAATAAGTAGAACTTCAATAAAGATCTCTTACTCTAAGATACAACTGGCACAGGGAGGTCAAGAAAAGGAAGTGCAAAGTTTTGCACAGCAAAGGAGACCCTCAACAAAATAGACAGCCCACAAAATGGGAGAACATATTAGCAGATGCATCTGATAAGGGGTTAATAACCAAAATGTATAAAAATTTTATAAAACACAACACCAAAAAAACCAAAACAAAACAACAATAATCCTACGAAAAAATGGGCAAAAGAGCTGAAGAAATACTTCTCCAAAGAGGACATACAGATTGCCAATAGACGTATGAAAAGATGCTCAGCGTCACGTCACTAATCATCAGGGTAATGCAAAATTAAAACCTCAATGAACTATCACCTCACACCAGTCAAAATGGCTATCATCAATAAATCAAAAAACAAGTGCTGGAGAGGATGTGGAGAAAGGGGGACCCTTTTGCTCTGTTGGTGGGAATGCAGATTGGTGTAGCCACTGTAGAAACCAATATAGAGATACCTCAAAAAATTAAAAATGAATCTGCCTTTTGACCCAGCAACCCCACTTCTGGGAATATAGCTGAAGAAACTCAAAACATTAATTTGGAAGAACATAAGAGCCCCTATATGTTCAGTGAAGGGTTATTTATAATTGCCAAGATTTGGAAGCAGCCCAAGTGTCCATCAGTAGATGAGTAGATGAAACAATTATGGGACATTTACACAATGGAATTCTACTTGGCTATAAAAAAGAAGAAAATTATGACCTTTGTGACCATATGGATGGACCTGGAGAACAATATGCTCATGAAATAAGCCAGTTAGAGAAACATGAATACTGTATGATTTCACTCATACGTGAAATCTAATGAATGAACTAACAAGCAAAATTGGTACAGATAGCAAAATGCCAGGCATGGAGGAGATTAGGGGGTGGAGGGATGGAGCAAAACAGAAAAGGGAGTCATGAACATGGACAACAAACAGTGTGATGATTGCAGGGTGACAGTGGGGATAGGGGGAATAAATGGTAAGGGGGAATATACAATAACAAGTTTAATAAAAAGGAAGTGGTCTTGCTTTGATTCTGGGCTAATGAAGAAACTGCTGTTATGCCAGATTCCCTGAGATGGCAACAGCCAGTAGAACCCAAACGGTAAATGGAGTTTGACCCACACTTTGTGCTACTAAACTTTTGGGGCCCCCAATCTGATGGTTGCCAGGACAAGTTCTCAGGACACAAAATGAAGCCAACAATAAAGCAACAGCTGTAGCAATGGTTGTCCCTGGTAGTGTAAAGATCTGATAACCAATCAATACCTGAAAGCAAATTCACAAGTCACAATTCAAAGATTTAATTCTCACTTTTTTTTTTTTTTGGTTGTCAATCTAAATTTGGATAGGAAGGGACCATGTGAAATTTTACCTTTTTCTCTGGACCAGACATCACAGATAAAGATCTAGGAAAGCTAATTTTAAAAAGGATTCTCACCCTTGGCTGGCTCTGACAGTTTTTCCAGCATCTGGTCTGCAAGCCCGGGAGTGGGCTAGTCAGGTGTTCCTGCTATCTTACCCTGATCCCAGGTAACTACAGACAAAAAAAGGAAAGTTTTTTTTCTCTCTACCCTTTATGTTGAGTGCTTGGTTCAAACCCACTTTTCTTAGGATACTTTATAAATGGATGAGCTTATCCAAGTTAAAAGTTCTTGGCCATGGCCACTGTAATTCAAGATTACCTTTGATAAAGTTAATCTCTTTGTTCAGCCTTCAAACAAAATTTTATTCATCTGAGCCCTCATACTTGGCCGGTTCTATTTAAGTCAGGCTCAGTGTGATTTCTGAGTGGACTCAGTCTGACTCCGAAATCAGTACGGTTTCTGAGTTAGATTTAGCCTCACTCCAGCAATTTCAATCCCCTAGTCTAGGGGATAAAATGCTCCAAGCCTGAAAGCTCATGCCACAAAAGCCCTGAATTAACCAGAAGCTTTCCCACTACCGTCTGAGGCAGCGAGGAAGCCGGGAGCTCAAGGGGTTTAACAGGTACCTGTCTGGTTGCTTCTTGATCCTGGGGTTTGGAAGTGGGGAGGAAAGGGTCATTTTGGTTTTTTCTTCCACGCTAAGAAAATTTAAAATGTGAACTGAGGTATATGAAAAAATTTATAAGTTTGTTTGGGTGAAATGAATTGGGCACATCCCATCTAGCAGGTAGAAAGAATCTCAGAAGAGTTGTTCCAATGGAAAGATAAGCAGAAAGGAACAGAAACAAGGAAGTTATATATATAAGGCAAAAAAAAAGCCAGTTGGTTATTTTGAAGTTACTTTCCTTTAGAGAATGGGAGGGGTTTGACAAGCAGCTTAATTAACTGCTGATCAGGTGATTTCTTATTGGTTAGTTTAAGATACCATTTCTGAGAAAGCTGAGACTATAATTGTCTCAGTTTTGTGATGTGGGATGAACTGAGACAATTACAAGCCACTCCATTTTGCGTGTCTGGTTTTTAACACCTGTATGCCTTACATATGTCATGCTTAACATGTTGACCAGCAATTTTATCCAAAAGCTAATGCAAGTGCAAACATGAGTTAACTCATACAGCAAACTACTATATCCATCTGTTCATTAAAAGATCTATCTCAGTATAATTGTATTAACATATTTCATGTGTTTTTTTTATGCGTCTAACCTTATATTTGTTTTTCTTTTCAAGATTTTTTTTTTTTTTTCTGGTGAGGACTTCAAAAGGGATACAGCTGTATAATTTTCCAAATGACTAGTCTAACTTATCAACATTCTTTGATTTATTTTCCCCCCATGTATTTGGAATAGGTATTTTCCAATTTTTCTATCTAACCAGTCCATCTATGAACACTCTGTTTCATTGATCTATTTGTCTAATGTTTCTCAAATTATGTTTTATTTTTTCACTAGAAAAGATATATTCTCAGCCAAAATTATTAGAAATAGTATTTTCTATGTTAATTAAAAAACTGGTTAAAGTGGCAAATCATTAAAAATACTTTAAATATTTAAATTAAAAGCACATGAATGCACATTTATCTGCTATTGTCTTGAATTTGGTCTCAGGCATTTTCTTTGACTATGGTTCTGTTAATTTTTGTATTATCAGGTTTGCATTAATATGCTTATATTTTTCTCTTAAGTGGAGGGAGATCTTAAAGATACTTATGAGTAATCTGTGAATTCTAGCTTTTTATGGTTTTTGTACTAATCTGCTACAGCCTTTTTATCCACCCTTGTTCAAAAGATTTTTTTAAGCAATTTACTTTTATTGTATTTTTCTAAAACATTTAATTTAGTTTTAATAGAAACAACCTTTTTCAACATTGATTTCCTGGGTTTACAAAATATTTACTTAAAGTAGATAATTATTTGGAATAGACAGGCATAAACAGTTCTTAGTTTTTAGTTTTAGCTCTAAGAAAGAACACAGTAGACTCAACCATGGGAACAAATGTGTGGAAATGCAAGAGCGTGGCCCATTGGCTGTGTTTTCAGTGTGCATTGAATGTTTCGTCATGTTTTATAGAGTAGGCAGAGTCAAATAGGCAGATTAATTAAGGGAGGGATAATTATACTTGTGTGGCAATCACCTGGAAATCTTGTTATAAAAAATGCATATTTCCGTAACTTAACCCTGACCTAGAAAATCAGAATTTTTAATGTTTAGCTCACAGGGATATTTCAGAGTTAACATGCATCCTACATAATTCTTATGCATTATTTGAGAGCCATGGGTATATTACTTTGCTTCTACTAAGCTACTCTAATTTATGTAATTCTATTATATTTTAATATTTTTTGAGCTCCATCAATTTTCTTGACTAGTTCTGCATGTTTATTTTAACAGATCAAATTAATTTTTCCTTCAATTTAGTATTGATTCAATAGATTAATTTAGAATTCATAACTTTATACAGTGTGAAATTTTGGTTTCCACAAACATGTTATGTGTTTTCATTTATTCAAGGCTTTTGAACATGTTTCAATAGGGTTTTAAAGATTTTCTTGTATAAGACTTACACAATTCTTGTTAAGTTTTTTCCTAAATGTTTTATCTTATTTTGTAATTTATATTGAAAATAATATCTACTTATTTATTGAAATAAATATGTTGCTTTATATGTTGTAAAGCTGTTGCTTTTATATTTTGATTTTGTATCAGTCTTCTGATTCACTTTTTTCATTGTTTCTATTATTTTTTTATTTTCTTGTTTTCTAAATATCTACTGCAAACAATAATTATTTTATTTATTTTTTCTTCTCACTGTTGTCAATTCTTGTTTCTCTTTCCAAATACACTGACTTTTAGAATGGCATTCTTTCTGTCCCTGGCCCAAGTATACAAGTCTTACCAGTCTAAGTAAATGATGCTGTGACCTTACAGAGCTGCATTATTTACTTTGGAATATGACTTAAATAGCATTAAACCTACATCATAATTACAGAAGTCTCTTAATGGCTTTTTATCTCAGCTGGGTGCATAGTGTAGTTCTGTAGTTATTCCACAGCCTACCTTTAAGATTCTCAGTGAAATTTTATCAATTTTTAAATATATGCTTAGCATAATCCTCCTTAAGTTTACCTTTATCTATTTTACATTATTTTTATCAGCAATTTTGAATTATATATATTTGATTAAAATGTCTATTTTGTTCTTTCTAGGTTATATAGCACTAATGATTTTTATGCTTATTTAGTATATACCTTTTGATTAACTTAATAGTTTTACAATTTTTTCTAGAAGATATTTTTTTTTCATTTCTTGGGGGCAATAATTATTATTAAGAAACAATTGGCCTGCGAACCCAAAGGCCACTGGTTTGATTCCCCAGCCAGGGCACATAATGAGGTTGCAAACCAGGTTTCCAACTAGGTCCGTAGCTGGAGGCAGGTGAAAAAGGCAACAATACATGATTTCTCTCTCCCTCTTTGCCTCTCTCTCTTCCCCTCTCTCTAAAAATAATAAAATCTTTAAAATAAATAAAAAAGAAAGAAATAATTGAACTGGCTTTTCATTTCTCCTTTATATTATTCATTGGGCACAATGTCACATTATAGTGATGGCACTGTATAAGCTCTCATTTCTGATTTTAATGGGCATTTCTCTAGTGTTTTACTGTTAATTGTGAGGTTTTAGGTTTTTTAGATGATTCTCTTTCAAACTTTATAAGTTGAACATTGTAACACCTGCTTTCATTCTTTTTTATTTATTTTGCTACTGTTAATTTTCATTTTAGTATAACTTAAGCCAAAAATCATATCTTTGATGGTTAAATTTCCAGCTACTATTATATTCAGCCAAGAATTAAAGAGAACCCAGTAAATAGAGCCTAAAAAAACCTCTCTATTTTAAACTTTATTATTTTATTTTTCTCCCTAAATGTTATCATCAACATAATAACCCCATTATTAGCATACACCTGGTATTGAGTTCTATGTTCACATATTTAGAAAAAGGACCCTCTATCCTTTTGTGTCCATAGTTAGAAAAACTAGTTATTGCACTGGTAAAAGTGCATATTAGTCCACTGTAAATTCTTATGATTTTTCAATACATTGATTTATTTTTCACTCAGGGCTTATAAAGTCACCCCAAGTGGCAGCTTTCTGGTAATAATTGCATAGTATCACTTCCACTCAAATTCCACTAATCAAAACAGGTCATATGGCCAAACCCAAATGGGGTAGAAAAGTATACTCTGTCCACAAGGAAATTATGCCAAGGACCAGAAAGAAAGAAAGAATTCTTAAACACTTATGTAGTCAAATCTAAACATGATAATGGAATAAATTTCTTTACTTAGATTTTTCTTTCCAGATCTTTTCTAAATTACAAAGGCATGAGACTAAGCTAAACTGGGAGAGTTAACTAAGATCCAGGATATAATGAAGTAGTTACTTAATACAGACTAACAGACTAGAATAATTTCTACCATATATGTTGTTCAGCAGGGGATGAGAGTCAAAAGGAATTAGGGCAAAATCCCTAGTTAAAGGAGCAAGGATGAATATTCATTTATATTCATTAAACACAGGTGTGAACAAAACACACATTTCTTTATTTTTAGAAATTAAACTATGTTAGGTTCTGAGTTCCTGTGTCACTTTGGGATTTACATCACAATCATATTTCACATTTTCGCATTCTCTCACTGTAGATTACAAATAACCCTAAAAGGGTCTTTGTTTACAAAGCCCTCAAAATTTCTCTAGAAATCATTATTCTTTCACAAGCATAGAAAAGTGTTAGGAAGGATATACAACAAATGATAAACACTATACTTATTCCTATGGTACCCCAAAGGATTGGTTCCAGGACCCCCAACAATACCAAAATCTGCAGAGGCTTATCCCTTATATAAATGGTGTAATAATTGCTTTATAAACTATATACATGCTCCTGTGTACTTTAAATCAGCTCTAGATTACATCCAAAACCTAATGCAATGTAAATGCTATGTAAATAGTCATTATACTATATTGTCTAGGAATCAATGTTCTGGATTTTTTCCTGCAATATTTTTTATCTGTAATTGGTTAAATCTATGTATTTAGAGGCCATGGATATGAAGGGCTGACTGTAGTTACAATTAGGTTGGGGGTGCATAGGTGGAAGATGAGATTGGAGGAGGGAGAAGACATTTTTTCTTTTTCTATGTGTATATGTTTAAGTGGTGAATTTATGGATAACTTTATTATCATATGTGTTCTGGTATTTTTCAATTAAAAATTAAGATAAATGTAGTACTAATTACATAAGGTTATTATAAAGATTAAATGAATAATAAATAATAAAGGGCTTAGCACAGTGCCTGCCTTATAGTAAACTCCTTAACCTAGTATGCATGATTATTCTATTGTTAATGTTTTGTTATGTTAATATGGTTATATTAAAAATTATATTTCCCAGACTCTCCATTCTTTTGTTCTACTGAATCAGAGTTGGTTTAAAGTAAAATTGCATGATATTCGAGAGACAAAGTGAAGCTGCAGCTATTCTCTGAAGGTCATTGTGGGTAGAGATGATGATGTATTGACTCATCTGTGAACAGGATTCATTTTGTCCTTGCTTTTACCCACACATCTAGAATCTCTCCAACTGTCCACCTTCCTCACCCACAGCAGCTAGGCCCACTGCAACATGGTGGATTATGAACTCACAAAGGTGGTAGTCATAGAAAGTCAAGGTCTTTTGAAAAACTTGTACTACCTTCTCTTTCTGGAACTTTTCCAGGAGCCAGATGTTTTAGGCTTCCGTATCTCTCTTCAAGCTCCAGCTCACTCAGTTGTTACCAGGACTTGCTAGTGAACATTCTTTGATTCTTCAACTTATCTTTTCAGACTTTTACTTTGCCTAGCCTCTTCCACAGTTACATAAAGTATAATTCTACAACATTCACTGTGGACCTGTGTATCTAATTAAACTATAACTGATATACTTCGTATCAGAAATGGTTTTAGGGTTACAGAACTTTAAGACTGAGAGTCTAGAATTGCTTCTCTGGTATGATCAGGTTGAAAGTGTATTAATGGTAAAGGGTCACTGGTGTTCCATGGCATATGGTTACAAAACAGTTATTTAAATTATCCCTATGAATACTTATAAATAATGACTATACAAGTTTTGTCTTTATGCGGCCAAGTAGTTACTACAATAGAATATTTTAGTGTAAATAGAGAATATAACTGGGTTAGTAGATTCTTCTTAGTATGTGCAAAAACTTGTTTGGGGACAAAAAAGGTACTCTCAGAACTTTTAAATTTCCAGGTCAAGGATATAGAACCAAACAGCTCCTATAAGTTTTCCCTAAGAGAATTGCTTATCTTTTGTATCTGTGGTGGTAGTGTTTTGAAAAGAAAATCCAAAGTCTAATTGTGTATGTGGCTGAATTACAATACAAATTTAACATACAATCTCATAGAATATATATATATATATATATATATATATATATATACCATATATGTGGTGTGCACAATCAATTGGCAAGAATTTTGCATCTTCTTATTAATTTTGGAAAACTATGTTTCTAAGGCATGATTTAACATCATTGTTTCAGATATAAAGTATTAAATTCTGATAGCAGCCATCATGTTGAAGGAATATGATGTTAGAGCAACCATAATTTCTGGACTGCATGCAGGGTGAACTCCTGAGGAAATTGCAGACTTCAATAACATCCATTTACTTACAGTTTACAACTTGAAGAAGGTATATGTTGCTGATCCTGATGTTGCCACACCAGCAAGGAAAACGCATAAGGTATGTAAGGATTGCACAAGTCCAGGTATTGTACACAGAATTCAGGAGATAGTCAATGAAGATCCAGGAAAATCAATGTGCTCCATAGCAAGAGAACTGCAGATGTGAGATGCAATGGTTCTCAAGATTATTGCTGAAGATTAGATACAGATTGTATGTTCTTAGAAGAGGCCAGTTTATGACAAAGCAGACAAAGGAAAGACATTTTGAAAAAGCAAGGAAACTGCTAACAAGATGAAAAAATCCCAAAGAAAAAACCCTCTGAATTTCTTCTTTAATGAAGAAAATTCTCGGCAGGACCAAATAGTCATCAGAGGAAACAACAGGTGGCTCTGTGAGAATCTTAGTGAAGCCCCAATTGTCATGAAAACAAAATGTCCTGCTACAGTGATGGTGTTAGGTGTTATCGTCCATGAAGGAGATATCATGACCCCTCATTTTTGTCCACAAGGCTTGAAGGTGACTGCTGATGTTAACTTGACTTTTTGAGAGAAGTAGTTGTACCATGGATGAAGCAAGTTGCAAATGGATGTCCTTTTATCTTCCAGCAAGATGGTGCACCAGCACAGAATACCAAAAAGGTACAAGAATGTCTCAGTGTCAAAGTTCATGAATTCTGGTCTAAGGAAATCTGGCCATCTAGTTCACCAGATGCAAATCCTTTAGGCTATTGTGTATGTAGCATTTATGAGAGAGAAGTTAATGAACAACCTCATTCCAATAAAGAGACTGTTAAAGATAAGATTGAAAACATGATGTCTATGGATAAAGAAAAGTTAAAGAGTACTCAGGATTCTGAAATCAAATAGAGTCTATTATTGCAGCAAATGGAGACTTTTTTGAACAATGAAAAAAATAATGACTGTTTATGTATTTACATATAAGAATACAATTATTTCAAAATATAACACTTTTGTGGTATGTTGTTTATTTTACTAAAATTTTGCCAATTTATCATGGGTACCCTGTATATTTAGACAAGCAGTTAGAAAGGATTGGGACACTGAAAATTAAGTTGAGGATTTATGGCAGATTACAATGAGGTAGGTTGCCTTGAACCCATAAAATATTTTATTTTCCAGTAAAAGTACATTTTCCTCTCTGGTCTGAAGAGTTCAATCTCTCTCTCTCTCTCTCTCTCTCTCTCTCTCTCTCTCTCTCTTCTTTAAAAACCAAAAGAGCCTGCCCTTTTATAGTTGCCTTGTAAGAGACTGCTGATTTTTTAAAGATTTACCCCTACCACCTCCATTGCTTCTAGATTTATGACCAGAATCAAGGTCTAGCAGAATCCTGAGGGTAAGACACAAATTGTCAACAATGAGAAGGTGTCATAAACACTTAAAAACTTGAAAGATTTTTCCAATTTACCTCAACAAATGCCCGAGGAATATGTATAAGAATGGATCTCAAGGGAATATGAGAATGGAAGCAATGTATTATTTAATTCAGCATAAGCTGACATGTGTGTATTAAGCAGAGATTCTGGATTCACTGTATTCACTTGGGTATATAGGAATGACTTTAAGAGTTTGTTTTGTCTGATATCTGGACCTAAAATCGGACTATTTCAAAATAAAATACAAGCATTTCATTGGGATAATGTAGAAAAAGTTGTCAAAAAATTCAGAGATATCAAAATACTACATGGATTTATATAAGACCTGCTCACCAACTTCTCAAGTATATCCTTTGGGAAGGTCATATAGATGTTCCTTCTAGACTTGGAGAAATACACAGATAAAGGGAGCACTGACATTTTTTAGGAGCTCAGCAGTGGTGTTTTCTGCGTGCATGCGTGAGGATGGGAACTGCTGCACCTGAACTGGACTCTCTGCACATTAAATAAAGACAGTGTTATCTCAGTGATTCAGGGACAAGTTGTTTGCACTTAACTTGCCAAAAATGATGGAAAGGGGTTACCATAAGAGGTCAAAGCAGTATACTTTTACCTGTTGAGGTTTCTGGCATTGACCAAAAGATGTAACAAGCAGCTGGTACAACCCCTAAATTGATTTCTTGCCCTATAGAGTAAGAATGTTCTTAATGGTGCAATAAAATTAGATATGCCTATAATAATAGAGCTTAATTATCCATTTCTAAAATATTGCATTTTTGCTTATAACTGCATAGCACATAGCAAAAGATTCATCCTATCTTTGAAAAGAAATAAAAAAAATTCACATCAGGCATTCAAAACTTGGGAACCTGCAGTGAGAAAACCACATCAATTACAATAAGAAAATATCCTCTGCCAAGTAATATTTCACCCACATAATTGAATGATCATGAGAAGCTATGATTAGTAATACCAAATGTACCTGAAACTATTTCTTATCTATTGTTATATTTCTGAAAAATGATTTATAATTCAGAATTCACTGACTTCTAAAACCCTTTTGAGGTCTTGAAAAAGAAGCAAGGGATGGATTTACTAATATTTCAAGAGCATTGATGCTTAAATATAATCCATGTAGAATTTGGCATTAGTGTGGACATCCATATGTACTTAGCAGACACTGGATACATAACCAATGTGGATATTCCATGATCATTATTCATTTAATGAATGTTGCAAATTTATGGTAAAAAATATTCAAAGAAAAACTAATAGTATACGAAGCACACTGGCTCTGTAAACTATGTATCTTTAACAGCAATTTAAAAAAGGCAAATAAAATTAAAAAAAATACAATTGGCATTAAAAAAAACCCACCTGAAACAAACAAAAATGTTAAATTACACTAATATAAATTGTTTGTATTAGTTCTATAAGTGAAGAAGCAAGGAAAATATAATCATTACATATGTATATACTATCATAATAAGGTATATCAAGGCATACCAAGATTTCTATCACCAAGATATCAGTTTCACATGAAGCCATAATTAATTCATGTTCTGTCTCTTTGATGTGTGGAGAAAAGCAGATAAATAAGAGAAGTTTTCATTCACAACTCCTCTTCTGCCAAAGTCCAAATGAAATGCAACCAAAACAAGCACACTACAAAATTTGATTCAAAAGATACTTCAGACACTGAAGCCATTAAGCACACATTTTTCTAAATAAAAAAAGTCAGTTGTCTGCCAGCTGTCTTGACATGGTCTGCAAAGTCTCACTGCATAAAACAGCAGCTCAGCAGATTGTCAGAGAGCTCCTGAGATAAACCCAAACCAAACGTTTCCCTTCCTGTCTTTTTACTTTAGCTTCATCTTGACAGAAGAAAAATGCTTCCCCACTCAGATCCCTAAATACAGCCATGCAGCATTTGGGCATGGCCTTCTGATTTGGAATAGGCTTTTGAAAAACTGGCAAGTGTGCATAGACTGTAATTAATTACTTTAATTAGATGTATCAACTCCTAGAAATTGAAACTTAAATTTCAGAAAAGATTTTAGAGCAATTGGTAGTTGTTGAGAGCAAAGACTATGGAATTGGGCCTTTGGTTTTGTTCCCTATTTATGTATTGTCAGACCTGCTCTTGTTGGGTGTGAGACCAATTGATGCTAGTGGGGAAGGCGCTGGTCTGGGGGCGAAGAAAAACTTGTAAGAAGACTTTAGGAGGGTTTGCATGCTTTATTACAGTGGCAAGCTCACGACCACACAGCCAGGCAGCTGAGGGTGTTGGCCTGCTCACACTCAGTTGTCCCATCCCATACAGCAGCTGTGCTTAGGTTAACGACTGCAGAGAGTCCAGGCATTTCCACACCCACTCTCCTGCTTTCACACGACTGGGTGCTGCAGGGGGCTGGCATTCCCATGCATGGTTTTTCCACTCTCCCACAACTGCAGTGTGTGCACTGAGCTTACAGCAAGGGCAGTCTTATACTTACACACATTGGAGCAAAGGAGGCCCTTTGTCAAAGAGTTACACAGCAGGTGTCACCAGCCTGCTCAAAGTTGCTAAGTCAGTTACCTCTAGCACCCAGTGTGTTGAGAGGCTCTGGGGATAAGATTAACTCCAAGGCTAGCTCCTTGGCTGAACTATAGGAAGGCCCAGCCATACATACGGAATTTCCTTCCCCTGACATGCACATACTACCTTCGACTTTGAACAATATATTTTATCAGTCTGGAGCTCAGTTTCCTTATCTTTAAATGATGTTAGGTACTTCCATTAACTCATAGAGCTGTATTGAGTTAAGTTATTAATATCTATTATAAAACAACAGTTCATACCATGTATCAAATTTTATATGTGCTAACTTTAACATGGTAAGTATTATGATAGTTTTTGCCTGTTTTTCAATTCCCAGGTATTTTCTGTAACTCCTGCCACTATAGCTACCTGAGTATTATAAGTCATGCTTTATCATTAGCATATTCTTTATATCTCTTTCCAGATTTCTGGACCTCTGATAATCAATTGTGTATATCTAGAGAGATGAAATGGGATGGAAAGTGAGTAACAGTGGGTGCCTCTAGCTTATGGAAAGCATTAAAAATATTCTCTTTCTGATTTTTAAGACTGCTCATAGGTAAAACTGTGAAATTAGCCATTTTAAATTGCCTTGTGGTGGTTGCTGCTCCTTGCTATATCCCTGCTTCCAGGGTTTGAGAAGTACTCCTGCCTTTATGGAGCCTGTTATGATGAGTTATAGAACCTGTTATGTTGAAACAGTGGTCCATGCTTGGCACCTTTTTGTTATTCTTTATTTGCTACCATTCTATTCCCAGGGAAACAGACCCAAGTTCTATTAGGTAATGCTAAACACCATAATGGATTATGATGTGCTCATCAAAAAATGACTCTCACCTGGAACATTAATTAACAAATGTGTTACTCTTTCTGAAAATTGCCTCAACCTCTCCTCTTTTGAATTGGTTCTCTTACATATAAGAATCACATATTAGCAATTTTTATATTTATTTTGCATTAATTTTTAGGCCCAGTATGGTTCATGTGTAAAAGATAATACTTAACTGTATTTTGAATAAATGTCTGAGTTTGGTTTAGATGTTGCTTGGAGCATTTTAGGCATTCTTGAAGCTGAAAGTTTAATGTCTGATGCAGGAATGAGAGAGAGAGAGACCTGGCACATTCTCATATATTTTAAGGTGAAGTTGTTGTAATTGGATCAGAATTTCCCAGCTCATGATTTGTGGTCCTTGAGAAGACCAATGATAAAAGGAGGATTCCATTGCCAAATCAGGCTGACAAAGACTACTTATTACACAGTACTCTTAGATTTTAATGATACAAAATACATATAAAAGATTAAGAGAACTTTTATAAAAGAAGAGCATATTTTTATTTTACTATACCATTTCCATTGCACTTTGAATAACATCTGTTAACATATTGGAAAAAGTGTTTCTTGGAATATCCTTTGAAAAGGACTGTTTTCGATGAGAAATAGTGGAGTATATTCAGATGATTTAAGTGATTATACTTATAGAAGAACTTCATATAAATAAAAAACAAACATGAAACTAGAGTTATGCTTAACACATTATTGTTTAAAAACATTTGAACTTACTTTTTATCAAACTTTCCCACTTCTAATTTGAACATGTGACTCCATAAATAGGCAAACTTTGATTTTTTTTTAACTGATTAATTAAGATCTATGCACTAAGAGAATGGCGAATGGTGAATGGCAAATGGCTCATGGCATGGCCTCTGTGTAGCTAACTGCATAAAATGAGAAAATTAGGTTGTCTTATTCCATGGACTGTACAGTAGCTCACACTCTGCTGGGAATTGGCCTAAATTAAATCTAGATCACAGAAAGCTTTTTATGCTATTAGCAAAACTGTAGTTATCAATTCTTCCTTTAATGAGAAGTCAGAATAATTGAAACTGAACTGGACTAATGTATGTCCAAGTCTTAGTGTAATTGTGAACATAGAAGCAGAACGTCTGCAATGACTATTATTTTTATAGTTTGGCAACTATGCCAAATGTGCATTATCTTGAGAAAAAAAAAGGAATTCTATTAAGTGCTTTAGCTCCCTGTTAAAGGCTAGAAGAATGTTAACTTTTTTTTTATGCAGGACCACAATCAGTGTGGGTCAAGTAGAAATCAATTGTACCCATATATCAATCCTCATGCTTCCTCTCATTTCCCTTCTAGAATATCTAAGGGCACCACATCTTTAAATTGAATAATGTAATCACAGTGACATATATGGTCTTGCATGTTCCCAAATAATAATTTCTTAGTTTTCACATGTCAGAGTTCCAGGTAGAATTGTGCCTGTACTGTCTTTTCTAATTTGCTAGGCTTAGAGCACTCATCTCTTTCACATTTAGTCTAAATGACTAATATCTAGCAAATTAGTCTGATGTTAAGATTCATTCCAGACCTTTGAAGTTGAAATCATATTGTTTTCTTTCTTCCTCTTGAATGCATTCTCATGCCGTCAGAAATATTAGAGTGTAGAAATTTATTGGTCTAGGTGCTTTCTTTTTTTATGGTGTTTATTTTAACTTAATTTAATTTAATTGTTGTTGTATTACATTCATCCCATTTCCCTCTCCTGCTCTCCCCTTCCCCACCCTCCTCATTTTAAGTGCTTTCTATTCATCTTTATTAATATCCTTATCTTTCTACTATATTTATTAAAGTGAGCATTGGAATGTGGAAAGCTTAAAGAAATGTATGATGAGATTAAAAAGAGGATATAACACATGTGGAGAATATGTATTAACACAGAAAAGGATGATTAGGAACCTTCTTCAGTTATAAATGTACTGTTAGGAGTTTTTTAGTATTTGAAAACTACCTGATTAAACTTGGCAGTTAAAAATAAAAGCAGTGAGATTTAAAAAAAAAAATACTGAGAAGAAAATCCTATTATTCTGTTCTCTTTCCAAAGCACTTTGACTTTAAAAGTTTTTCAATAATATTAATTTATTTTTTAAGCTTTTAAACAATACAGAGGAGTGAGAAGTATTATAGGAATGTGTAGACTTTCTCAAGTAATAAGGGATAAACTGAGCGGCAGAGCTTCAATAAATGAAATGATTTGAACCCAATTAGGATCATGGTGGAAAGATATATTATGGGAAAAATGCTAAAGAAACACTTTAAGTTAAAGGGCTAAAGAAATCATTAAGAACCAAGAAAATCAGTAACAGATGAGCTTTGGGCCAATGCATACCAGATTGGAGCCATAAGGCATGTTACAGTTACAAATATTTTCTTGAAGAAGAATTAGATCTTTAGACCTCTGAATCAGTTATTTTTCTTAATACTACATCTGTCCTATCAAGTAATTACAAGGAATGAGAATTGATGATTATGAATTCCAACTATCTATACGTAATGGCGGCTATCTAAATAAAAATTTCTAAACTTCTTCCCAAAAGCCACACATGCAGGCCAATGAGAAGAGAAAATAAAATTGGCTATAATTAATCCTATGGCATAATTAAAACAACAAGACTACTATAAATTCCAAATTACATGTAGATAGCGAAATAAACACACAAATTAAACACATTTGTTTTCAGGATGCACAGCTGTATAGAGTCAAGCAGAAACTCAACAGAAAACAGGAAAAAATGATAGGAACCTAACAGTGAAGAACCCTGAGAAAATAATGCATAGTAAGAGTCAACAACCTTACTGAAGAAATACTGTGAACAGCTCATAGATGTAGGTCAGAGCCCTGGCTACTGGAAGGTTAAAAAGGAAAAGGCATAGAAGTGCTTCAGACTAGTGGTACAAGTTCAGGAAAGGCACCTCTTTTGGGGCAGAGTTGGGGGACTTGGGGTAGGGAGCATCCCTTAAGAGTTTTGTTGGTGAAAGAAAAGAAAGAAGCAGGCAGTAAAAGTTAAAAATTCTACAGAAATAAAAAGACTTAAAATACCAGGAAACTACTAACCATTCTGTGAGTCAAACTCAGGAAAGGAATAGAAGAAAGGCAAATATCATTTCAGAAATAAAAATCAAAGAGAATTATCTCAGAATAATTTGTGAAAAGCTCAAGGAAAAGTGAACACTAAAGTGTCCAGAGAAAATGAAATTGACTGAAATAGATGTCAACTTTTAAACAAGTTTCTCTGAATACCCTTAGTGAGTTAATGGACTTATGATTTGAAAAAATGTAAAAAACCCCCCCAAAACCCAACCCTGTATTTTACTTGATAGGTTTGGTGTTGTTATTGATAATGGTTTAATAGTTCTAGAATTATTCTGTGTGTCCTGAAGGATAAAACAAATGAACAAATATAATGATGTCATTAGGAATCAATGTTCTTGTGGGAAAAAATATAGGTGAAACCCCCACATAAAGAAAAAATTGTGGGCTATAAATATATTTATTTTCTAACTTTGTCCATGGAACTGGGTCAGAATAAATGATAAATCATTGGCAATGAGAATATCTGGTGCCTAGATCTAGGTGGCTAAATAATATTTAACATGAAAAGAAACCAGGGTTTTAAGGAGAAATGAGTGATTCTAGATTTGTGGCAGGAAAGTGGTAATGTGAATCTAGAGCATGTTGATGTACCAGAAAGCCTCTCCTGAAAAAAAGGACGTGGGAACAAAATTTTGTTTAAATTAAAATAGGACTGGGGCCTTGGCTGGTGTGGCTCAGTTAGTTGGGGAGCTGTTTTATGGACACAAGGGTCATGGGTTTGATTCTCAATCAGGGCACATGTCCATGTTGCGAATTTGATCCCCAGTCAGGGTGCACATGAGAAGGTAGCCAATTGCTGTTTCTCTTTCACATTGATACTTCCTTCTCTCTTTCCCTTTTCCCTTCCTCTCTCACTAAAAAACAGTGAGAAAATGTCCTCAGGTGAGGATTAAAAATATAGATTAATAAAATAAAATGGAAGTGGGCTTGGACTTCACATTGACAAACTTAGGACAATTAAATTTTCAAAAATAATGGTGTAATAAATTTTAAAAAATTAATAGATAAAAAAGAGACAAAAATATTTTAAAAACTTAACCAATATATTGATTTAACCACATACTAGTCAAAGTTGAATAATAAGAAATCTCAATTGACCTTTTGGAAAACTCAACAGGCAAATTAGTTCAATCATTTCTTAATTATCAAAACTAACAATTAAATTTATATCATTTTATTAACCAATGCAGCCCAATAAATTCAATATAATGATAATAATAAAGATAATTGCTTAGAATACACTTTCAGCACTGTTCTTGTTACCAAGCAAACTATGGCCTATTCATGTGGCACCTTGGTGTAAGACCCAACAATTAGTGTTGCAAAAAACAGGTCTTTATTGACAATATTTCAACCTTAGGGTGGAGATGGCTAGGAGCACTTTAGTTCAGAGCCCCGTTCTCCCACAGAATCAAAACCCAATAGTTCCCTATCCTTTATCTGTCAGCTCTCTCCTTCAGGATCTAGGATATGTTGTCTTCAGCCTCCATGTAATAATATTATAATATTATTAGAATAGTCTGGGAAAGCATATGCCACATTACACTGGATCATGGTGAAGTCCAGGAAAGGCTAAGTCCTGAGTTCCAAGAGTTCAGATAAGAGTCCAGGCCTGCAAGGTAAAGTCCTTGATGGTTCTGGAGTCAGCTGGAGCATGCACAATCAAAGAAGCAGTAGGCCTGCTTTCTTTCAATCCTAGGCTACCTGGACTAGACTTCAGACTGCATAGCTGTTTGTTGCTTCCCACATGGCTGCTACAACATCCTGTATCATGGCACCCACCCAGTATGCTTCTCCAACAAGCTCCTCCTTACATGGCGCACCCTCAAGGCTGCCCTTTCTTTTAAATCCTGAAAGTCTTGTATACCTTTGCCCTGGGGCGATAGCACGGCTATGATCTAACTTAAAAATTGTATTATCTCCTTTCCCCATCTCCAAACCATGGACTATGGGGAAGATCTGTATCCTGTTTCATTCTAGGTACTTTTACATTTTTTACTTGATTCATTTTTTTCTAAGTCCCCCGAGAGGTGAGCTTTACTTTATAGGTGGTAAATTAATTTGGAGAATTAAAAAAAACTAGTTCAGGGTCACACGAAAAAGCCAAGATTTTAACACAGACCAATGTATCTCTAAAGTTTACATCAATGTTCTTTGATTTGCATTTGTCTAACCTAATAATTTTGAAAAAGGAAATGAAATCTTGTCTTAATGAATAAAGGTTGCATTTATATGAACATTTCAAAAGGAAATTCTGGAACATCTTTGAGACTATAGTAGACAGAATAACTGCCTTCAAAGGATGATCAAATTTGAATTCCCAGAACCAATGAGTATGTTAGGTTACATGGCAAAGGGCAGTTAAAGTTGAAGATGAGATTAAGATTTCTAATCAGCTGACATTACAACAGAAATATTATCCTGGATTTCCCCCTGTGGGCTCTATGCAATCCCAAGGGTTCTTAAAAGTGGAAGAAGAAGACAGAGAGAGTTGGAGATAAGAAAATGGAAGCAAGGTCAAAGTGGTGCTGGCTAAGAAGGACATGCTGACTTTTTAAATGTTTGAAGGTGGCCATGAATCAAGAAATACAGGTTTCTAGGTGCTAAAAAAGGCAAGGAAACATTGTCCCATGGAGCTTTCAGGAGGACCCCTCCCAACACCTTGATTTTAGCCAAGGAGATCTTACATTAGGCTTAGAATCTCTAGAATTGTACAATAAATACATTGGTATTGTTTTTAGCCACTGCATTTGAAATAATTTTTTTTTTTTTTTTTCAGTAGCAATAGAAAGCTAACACAGGCAAAAATTTGAATAGGAAGAAGGGAAATAGATAAGTGACAGTGGGTTCTTTTTGAGTTAGTCTTCTTGAGATGGAAATGGATGGATATACTGATACCATTGATGGTGAGAAGTCTAGAAAGTTATATAAAATGTGTGAGGTTAGATGTTAGGATATCTAGGGAATTACGGAACATATTTAGGCTAGGAAGGATAATAACTTCCTCAGTTTCAATAGTTTTTTCATTTACTCTCTCATCTTTGGAAAAGAATCAAAGCCTTTGTAAAGAAATGTTATTGTGTTGAGAAAAGAACATGGATAGGAAATTCTGTTTAAATTAAAATGCAGAGAGAAATTGTAAAAAGGTACATTGAAGAGCAAGAGGCGCAGTCTCATCTCACATTTCTTCTCAGCCCCTCTGACCTGCTGTGCAAATCAGGTCACAGAAGACTATTTAGCTTCTCTTTTGTGAGTCAGTTTGAAAGAGAATAAGAATAAATGCATACTGTGCCCCAAATTTTGTAAATCTTGTTAGAAAAACCTCCAGAGGCATACACACAAGAGAAATGGATAAATTTTAAGATCATTCATTTGCAGATTGCCAGGTAAAATTCCATTAGGCTGACTTGCATGGTTTTAGTATGACTAAAGAGAATTACTTGAAAATGAGTAGTCAATTTACTTAAAAGTCTCATTTCACTTTCACATCACATCCTTCAATATATATTTTTTCCTTCTCTAGTGTAAAATCTTTCTATTAAGGGGCTACAGGTCTACACAAAATTGACACTTTTGAATAATCATTTTTAATATTATCATAGTGGTTATAATGTATTTTCATTTTCAAAAATTTGTAAAAATATATATGAAGGGTTAATGTCTCTAAAATTAGAAGAATTCTAGTATTTTATTCATGCTTACATCTAAGTATTACTTTTGGGGGGGGAAATTTTTATACCTGTAAACCCTAATTATTGCAATGAGTAAATTTATAATGATGCAGTATTGCCATAATGTGGATCCAATAGAGATTTAAGGCAAATGAACCATTTAGCCCATCATTATTATGAATAAAGAACAACCACCACAAATGAAGCAGAATGATCCAGAAAACAATTTAATCTGCCACATAGAAAAGATGATAGATTGTCTTGAATTTTCACTTACTTTATTTCTGTAAATCAAGCTGAATTGTGATTGATCTTGATGTTAGATTGAGATGTTTTATGTTAATTCTATAGGAGTAATGAACTATCTAAAATGTGCATTTTTATTTGGAGAGGCCTGGGTGATGTACCAAATCCATCAGAGGTTTGGTTATAGCCTTTGTAGATTCAAGCCTCCTCTTCAGAATCATGCCGCTGCCAACAACTTTTCCTAACTCATTCAAATAAAACTGCAACTCAGGTAATATACTTTGTGGTTTCACTTGGCCTGAGTTCATCAACCAGAACAAAAATAAATTTTAACTTTAAGAGAAGAATATGTATGTACAAAAATAATACTCTCAGGCAAGGCTGGGAAATGGATCATTTTGTGTAGTAGGATCCTTGATTTACAAACTCTTTGGATTTATACAAACATATTCCTCCAGTTCTTTATATGAAGGCACACTATAGCAGCAAAGGACTGCTGGGTATAATTCATCAGATACACAAAAACATGAGCTATGCTAGGAGCTCTCAGAACACTGAATACTGATTTTTTGGTATAACTGAAAATGTTGGGACTTTTATTTCTTGTCTTAATTACTGAATTCTCATCTGTATAGGACACAATGAAGCCTTAGTGATTATCTATCTCAGATGAGTTTAGTTAACTTCTCTTTACTATCATATTCTTAAAATATAGCTTCATTACATATACAGCTAGGTTCACTGGAGGAGTCCTTCTGCTTGTTCAAGGTTGATTTCTCCATCATTGTTCTATATCACATCCCTCCCACATGTTGACTTTGCTTCAATAATTATACTCTTGCTTTGAGTTAGCATAGAAATAGGCTCAAGCTAATCCCATCTTTGAAAAGAAAAATAAAGTCAAAATTTTCACTGGACCAAACCATGTATTATAAATACTTTTTTTTACCTTCCTTTTAGAATTCTGTATTATAAGTGGGCCTCACACTCAAATGTCTTTGGAGGCCAGCGGTTGTTGATGGAAATGAGAGATGTGGAGCCTGGGGGAGACAGTGGAAAATTGCAAGCCCTTAATAGGGTTGATGTCTGTCATGCAAACATGCTGTTTCTCATGCCAGAGCTTCTTATTTTCCAAGAAAACCTGGAAGTCTGGATTTTATCTAAAATGTCTTAAATATGAAATGCTACTGACTACCTAATATACAACCAAACCAAAACTAAAACAGAAAACTGCAGGTCTGGTAAGAGATTCCTATGGGCTGATTCAGGCTGCCACTTGCTAGTTTGGGCTAGTTAGTAGTCTTTGGAATATTCTTATTGTCCTCGCTTCCTACCAATTCTTCAAAACATTGTAATAGAGAGCTATGTAAATTAAACTGGAAATAAAATGGGATATAAATAAAAATGCTTCACCCTGGCTAGGGTAGCCCAGCCTGTGAACCAAAGGGCTGCCGGTTCCATTCCCAGTCAGGGCACATGCCTGGTTTTCAGGCCAGGTCCCCAGGTTGGGGCACATGAGAGGCAACCGATTACTGTATCTTTTAAAGCACACCGAGGTTTCTCTCCTCTTTCTCCCTTCTTCTCTCTCTAAAAATAACTGAGGAAATGCATTTAAATAAATGCTTCAACTCAACTCACTTCTGAGCTCCTCAATGCCAAAATCAGTGGCAACTTCTCTGCAGCACTTGGTATTCTGGGCCACTCCTCTTTTCAGGTATTATCACCTGCACTGATGCCTCTGTCATTCTCCTCAGTGGCTTCATCATTGAAAGTACCTTCTTACTCTCCTTTGCAGAGTCTTTTCTTAGATATTTCTTTAAATATTGATGTTTATTAAAAATTTAGTCCTCTTCTTTGCTCCTTCCTCCTCTTCATTTTTATTAGTTTATGAATTTATTCTGACTGGCATCACTTAACTTTACTAAAATTTTACATGTATAGTATGTAGTGGCTTCTAAATGGGTGTTTCCAGCTATCTCTTTTCTTAGTTTATAAATTCATAGTTGCCTATTAGATATCTATATTTAGACTTTCTCCAAGCTGCTCTTGCTCAACTAAATACATTTTTCTCTTCTGCATTTTGGGTGAACTACCAGCTGGTTTAGCTTCAGGCTGAGGAATTTCCTGGAAGGGAGGACATTAAGTGCTAATACTGGTATAGTCCCACACAAAATAGAATGATTGGTTATCCTACCTCTTTTCTATCTTTTCATCTGCTTTTGCTTTTACTTTTGGTTAATATAACTGCCCCAAAACTTAGTTATCCAAACCAGAACACTAAGAATCATTCTAGACCTGTTGTCTTAAAATTTGGTCCTCAGAAACTATGTGCTAATTAAAAATTAACATTTCAAATACAATCCCCATCCTATACTGATTTAACAAAATATCTGTGGATGGGTCGCTCAAACTAGCATTTTAACAAATCTCTCAAGAAATGATTAAACTTACCTAGGTTCTTGATGTTTTCCTCTCTTGTTCTCCCTCATACTTTTAAGTAATAGGCAATACTGTTGCTCTGACTATAATCCCCCCCACCCACATTCTTACACATGCCTCCTAGATGAGGCTTTCATCATTTTAATTTTATATCAGAGGAATTTTCTCCCAGTTCATTGTCTTGATTCAAGTGTAACTCTTTGGAAACATCCTCCACAATGCTACTACAATAATTATTCTAAAATGCAAACTTGAAACCTATTTAAAATCTCTCAATGGTTTCTTATCTACTATAGTTAAAGTAAAAAGAGAAAATTCCCATGGCATATAAAACTATTTTGAAGCTAGTTTCTCACCTACACACATCACAGTGCCCTTGCACTTTCCAGTGTATAGCTAGGTACTGCCATCCATCTGTGTGCTTTGGGTAGAATTAGATGGAATTGGCTCTACCTTGAGATCTAGATATGGCAAATCAAATCATAATTTTCTCAAAGCAACATGACTGGAAAGGCATGTACATGATCCAAGTCAGTCTTGTCTAACCAAAGCCAATTCCAGAACACTGCATGTATGAACAAAAAAAAATGACACTTTTTTCATTTGTAAAACATTTATTTTTGTCATTCAAATATGGTTATCTTATAGTGTTATATTAGTTTCGGGTGTATAACATAGTGATTAGACATTCATATAACTTGCAAAGTGATAACCCCGCAAATCTGGTAACCATCTGTTGCCATATGCAGTTAGCACAATATTACTGACTATATTCCCTACACCATGGGTCGGAAACATAAGGCCTCTGGGCCGAATCCAGCCTTCCACCTTGTTTTATCTGGCCCAGCCCCTTGTTTCTACCCATCTGCTTAACTGCTAAGGAGTAGTTAGGTTTATACAGTCCTAAAATTACATTTGGCCCTTTGAAGGAAACTGTGAGGCTGACGTGGCCCCCAGTGAAAATGAGTTTGACACCCTTGTCCTATGTTATACTTTACAGTGCCATGGCTGTTTTGTAATAGCCAATTTATACTTAATCCCTTTTCCTATTTTATGCATCCCCCCCTCCCCCCGCTTCAATTTGGCAACCGTGATAATGTTCACTGTATCTATGAGACTGAGGTTACTCCCATATCTTGGCTATTGTGAATAATGTTGCAATAAACACATGGATGAATGTTTTTTTGAATTAGTGTTTTGAGTTTCTTCAGCTAAATATCCAGAAATGGAATCACCAGGTCCTTCTTTGTCTCTTGTTATATAGCCTTTGTTTTAAAGTCTGTTTTTTCTGGTGTAACTATTGCTACCCAAACCTTTTATTTATTTCCATTTTCATGAACTAACATTTTCTATTCCTTTACTTTCAGTTTGTGTGTGCCTTTTGATCTGAAATGGGTATCTTGTAGGCAGCATATATATGGGATTTGTTTTCTTATCCATGCAGTCCTACTAGGTCTTTTTTACCATTTTAAAATTATTTTATTTTTCAATTAGAGTTAATATACATGATTATGTTAGTTTCAGGTGTATGTCCCAGTGACTAGACATTGCATAACTTACTAAGTGATCATCCCAATAAATATCACACCCCTATGACACCATACATAGTTATTAGAGTATTATTGATTATATGTCCTATGTTGTACTTTATATTCCTGCAACTGTTTTATAATAACCAATTTATACTTCTTAATCCCTTCACCTTTTTCACCCTTTCCCCTAATTGTTCTTCCATCTGGCACCTGTCAAACTATTCTATGTATCTATGAGACTGTTTCTGTTCTGCTTTATTATTTTTGTATTTATAGTCAATTGTTGGCATATAGGCATTTATTTATTGTTATTTTAAATTCTTCTTAAAGAAGACTCTAACATTTCATGTAATACTAGTTTGGAGTGATGAACTCCTTTTGCTTTTTCCTTTCTGGGAAGCTCTTCATCTGCCCTTTGATTCTAAGTGATGGCTTTGCTGGATAATGTTATTTGGGTAGTAGGTTTTTGCTTTTTATTACTTTGAATATTTCTTGCCCATCCCTTTGTTCTGCAAAATTTCTGTTGAGAAATCAATTGACAGTCTTATGAGAGTGCCCTTGTAGGTTACTAGCTATTTTTCTTTCATTGTTTTTAATATTCTCTTTGTCCTTAATCGTTTGCATTTTAACTATGATGTATTTTGGTGTGGGCCTCTTTGAGTTCACCTTGTTTGGAATTTTATACACTTCCTGGACTTGTATGTATCTTTCCTTAATCAGGTTAGAAAATTTTTCTGTCATTAGTTTTTCACATAGGTTTTCAATTATTTGCTCTGTCTTTTCCTAACGGGCACCTAATTCTCATGAATGTTGGTATGCTTGAAGTTGACCCAGAAGCTCCTTAAACTATCCTAATTATTTTGGATTCTTTCTTATTTTTGCTTTCCTGATTGAATGTTTCCTTGTCCCTTATATTTCAAATTGGTAATTTCATTCTCAGCTTCATCTTATTTACTGTTGATTCCCTGTACATTATTTTTCATTTCAGTTAATCCTTCATTTCTGACTATTTATTTATTTATTTTATACTGTTGAGGCTCTCACTAAGTTCTTTGAGCATCCTTATAACTGGTGATTTGAATTGTGCATTTAGACATTGCTTGTCTCCATTTTGTTTAGTTCTTTTCCTGGAGTTCTGTTCTGTTCTTTCATTTGGGATGTTTCTTTCTATTCTTATGTTGACAGCTTCTGTGTATTTTGCTTTGATTGTTAGGTGGAGCTTCTATGTTTCCCAGGCTCAGTAGTATGGCCTAACATAGCAGGCATTTTATAGGTTTCAGTGGCACAGTCTCCCTGATCACCCAAACTTGAGGTACACCCCTAATGTGGGCTATGTATACCCTCCTTTTGTAGTTGAACTTTGATTGTTATTGGCATATCAATGGGGGATATTTACCTCCAGGCTGATTAGTTGTAAGTATTATCTGCACCACCAACCACTGACCTCTGTCCACCACGGAGGATTAGCTGTGCAGGGGCCCTCTCCATAAAACAGGACTTTTCAGTGGGGCTCTGGTGCCCATAGAGTCCACTGCTTAAGTGTGTTGTTTGTGAAGGTGTTTGGGTGATAATGCTTTAATGTGGTCTGGAGCTATCCACTGGATGCACTGGCTCTGGGGCCTTCCAGGAGGTACAAGCCAGAGTCAGCTGCCACCTGTGTTCTTTACAGAGCCACCTGGCACGAGCTACAAAGTGACCTACAGGTGGCTGCTACTTGTGCTGGGCTTGCAGGTATGCAGGTGAGGCCAAAATGTAAACCAAGGCTGGCTGCTTCTTGTTTGAGGGACTTTAGAAAAACATGAAGCATGAGCCAAGATAGGCCATTTGTATAGAAAAGCCACTGGAAACAGCTTGGGTGGGTCTGAATGTTAGATGGAGTAATGCCTCAAGTAATCACCTGGGTAGAGCAAACAGTGTGAGCCAGGTTGATGGAGTTTCAGATATGGTACCCATCTGCTGGCTTTGTGCAGGGGTGTCTCAGAAAGGGAACAATGACCTTTGCCAACACTTCTATCTGGGAGAAAGCTGCCTCTACTCCCCAGCCCTCAACCTGTTGCTGGTCGGTTCAGTTTCTCCCCGTATATCTCTGGTGCATTCCAAGTTGCTGCCCCTGTGCTGGAGCTCAGAGAGAGTGAGTCCAAGTAAATCTATGTACAAGTGGTTTAAGAGGAACTTCCTGGGACTGCTTTAGCCCTCTGGCTCCATCTGCCTCAATTTCTACTGGTTTTAATAGTCAGAAGTTATGGGTACATCTCTTCCTGGTATTGGTACCCTGGACTGGGGGGCCTGATGCAAAGTTGGGACCCCTTACTCCTGGGTACCTCCTGGGGTACCTCCACAGCCAATATATCTTTCCCAATTTTTATCCACCACACATGGGTATGGAACCAGCCTGTTCTGCATCTTCATTCCTCCTACCAGTCTTAATGTAGCTTATATTTTAATTTTTTGGTTGTAGGACTTCCATTCTGCCAGATTTTAGGCTGTTCTGAATGATGGTCATTCTGTAGTTTTGTTGTAATTTTGATCTAGTTGTGGGAAGAGGTAGGTACTGCATTTACCTACACCACCATCATGCCCAGGATTTTCTGAGACACTATTGTGTTGAGCTTGAATAGTGAGCCTCAAGCTTCTATGAACTTTTTACCTAAGAAGGAAACTGACATGGAGGAGAGAGAAGTCAATGGATGGCTCCTGATGACATCCATTAAGTTCCTGGTTCAATATTTGCCAGCTCTCCTGGTGAGTTACTTCTTGGTTCTAAAACCATACTTGTATGTCTAAGACTGGGACTCTGCAAACCAACTGCACAGAGTCTTTTGATCCCAGCTTTCACTTTGGTCCTGCCACTGGGAGGTGTTAAAGGGAAAGTGAAACAAGAAAGGAAGGCCTAGCTCTTAGCATACTTCCTTGTCTGTCTTCTTAGCAAGTCTCTGGATGTTGAATTTTCTTATTGTATGGGAGTGCATCAAACATTTAATTAATTTCATATATAGTACCTATTTCTATTTGCAGTCCCTAATGCTTTTAAATTACTGTAATTTTAAAATAACCTGAGGCACTGAGGCATTTGTGTGTTTTACTTAGTAGAGATACTGTTTTCATAAGCATATTTTATTAAGCATATTCAATTCATTGAGTAATTGAAAAAAATGCTTCTAGTATATCTTTTTCAGTTAGAGGAAGCTACATTGTCCTAAATATCGATATTAAAAAATTTTCACACTTTAAAAATATTTATCTCATCATGTTTAGAATTCTGCCTTTTGGTATACTATAGCTTATTTCATTGTCCCAAGGACTTCTGCTAATCTAATTATGGGAACATAAGTTACATGATTTAACTCCCTTTGACTTAACCTATACACTGGGTTTTGGGTTTTTATATGTTGTTTTAACTCACATTTTTATTTCATAGAACCTACCCCCCCCCCCCCCCCAATTTCTAGGGTTGCTGTTTATAATCACCTCTGGGAGAACAAGTTTTGTTGCAAGTACATAGTATATCCATATGAGTTTTCAACTACTCTGATATCTCTAGGTTTGCTTTTAAAATAATCAAAATAGCAGCATGCATTTTATCCTGTATTGTGAATGTGTTTAGTGCCATTTTATTAAAAACCTGATTATATAATGTTCTCTATGTAATCAAGGAAACCTATTGAAGGACCTATTGGTAAAGATATGTCAGATGAGAAAATTCTTTATTCTTATTTATTGCAAGATTATATAATTATAAAACCAGTGACATCATATATCACTATAAGAGCTCTTGAATTTTATGACTGTTGACCAAATTTGAAATATGGGTGTTTGATGATGAACCCCTGACCTGCAGAGATCCCTTGGTGCCACAAATGAAACAAAAGCTCCCCAGGCAGCTTGTGCTGGGGAGGGAAGGCCTGGCTAATGTCAGAGAGAAAGGAGCCTCAAGCATCCTTCTCCAGAGGCTTATATTGGGTAACCAAGATAGGGGGTGCACATACACATCATATATTACTGTGAAAAGAAAATGCTTTATAGAATAAGAGTTATTATGTTTAAACCACAACAGAAGAGATGTGGAGGTCTTGCCCCAGGGTATGGTATGCTGGAGAAGATGTCAACAAGGACTCCAGGTGGCTCATAGAAATAGGGAGGGTAAGGTTGCATGAGGGCTAAAGTTTAACATCTACTGCTGTTATAATAAGCAAGTCAGGGAAGTTTGCTAGCTTCAAAGATTGTATAGAAAATTCCCATGGCCATGTTCCAACCGGGGTCACCCAGTTACAGCGTGGGGGCCTGTATGCACCCAGCTTTTCCAGGTCTTACAGGCTTAGCCTGGCCTACACAGGGCTCCACTCCCTGCCACTGGCCCTGGGGGGTCCCCCAAAGGTGTTCAAATTCACTGACTCTGAAGTTCTGTTGAAATATCTTGGGGTTGTCCTCTCAAAAAGGACCCTCAGAATGTGTATCACTAGATCTCATCTCTGTAGAGAAAATCCACTAAAGTTACTCCAGATGTACTTGTATTAGAGAGGGAATTAATTAGTTAATTTGTTTATCCATTCACTTTCTGAGTGCTAGTCATGTGCCAAGAACCTTGCTGATATAAATAATACATAAAATAAACAGGGAATTATGTTGTAGGGTAGAACTGGAATGAAAATAAAATGCAGGAGGGTTCCAGCAAGATGGCAGAGGAGCAAGTGGAGCTACACCAGTTGCCTCCCAGGTCACACATGTAATTGCTTTTTTAGAGAAAAAGTCAGCTGGAATTACCAACAGAACACCAGCTGGAAAGAAGTTCTATAACCACGGACAGAACAGAAGAGGCTGCTTCATCATAATGTGCCTGGTAGGAATCACAGAGACGTGAGAGGGCTGGCTGGGCCCCCACCAGGGGCAGCAGCAAAAGGGACAGAGCTGGGGGCTCCACCTGAGAAGGGGGGTTCTGGTCCCTCAACGGGATGCCCCAGCTACAGCAACACAGCAGAGAGCAGAGCAGCATCCAGCTGAGAAGGGTGCTGGCCTGAGAGAGCACTGGAGACAGAGAACTACTAGGGTGACCACAACGAAAACACATTGGCACCCACCTACCCTGGGCTCCAGTGAAGGATGGGCAGAGAGGACTGGAGACGTGTGGGGAGAGTTTGTGGCAGTTGATTGGAGGAGAGAAGTGGGGAGGCAGCTGTGGGATTCCCAGTGCTGACTCATCTGCCACACCTTGGGCAGACTGCACTATGCCAAGTGGCCTCCCTATGAGGGTCCTCATAGACCCCTAGTGGAAGCAATCTGCCCTGCCCAGTGGCGCCTGAGCCTGGCATCTGATCACCATTCTCTGATTCACAACTAAATAATCTCTCCCTCCCTGCTGTGTCTGAGCATAAATACAATAGTTGGCACCTGAAGAGGTATTTCTCACCCAGCAGTGCCTGGGCCTGGTGGCTGATCACAAACTCTCTGACTTACAGCTGGGTAAGTAAGCTCCACACAGTGGTGTGTAAGCCTGGTGGCTGGTCATGAATTTATTGGCTTATAACTGAGTTGGTTTGTCCCACCCACTGGCCTTTGGGCCTGGCAGCTGATCACAGATTCATTGGATTACAATTGGATCTTGCTGCCTAGCCCAGTGGCACCTGAGCCTGGCAGCTGATCACAGATTCATTGATTTACATCTGAATCTGTCCCAGCAGGCCACACCTGAACTGGTGGCTGAGCCATTGGATTACAATTGAACCTCTCTGTCCAGTCCAACAGGGCCTGAGTTTTGGTAGCTGATTTATTGATTTACAACTGAATCAGTCTGTCACCCCAAGCTGCATCTGAGCCTGGTGGTGGATCACAGACCAATATGATTACAACTAAATCAATCCTTCCAGCCTAGCAGTTCCTTAGCTGGCAGCTGATCACAGTCTGATTGGATTATAACCAATAAAAAATGAGGAAAAAAGAAATAGTCCATCACCAAAAGGAAAGAAAAAAATCCCCAGAAAAATCACTAAATGAAACAGAGGCAAGTAAACTATCCGATATAGAATTCAAAATAATGATGATAGAGAAACTCAATGAGCTTAGTCAGCTCAAAGAAAACTACACACAACTCCAGGGCGACTACAAAGAACTCCAGGGAAGCTACAAGGAACTTACTAAGAACTACACCAGCATTAAGAAGGACATAGAAACTATCAGTAAGAGCCAGAAAGAAATGAAGAATACAGTTTCTGAATTGAAGAATACAGTAGAAGGAATCAACAGCAGGCTAGAGGAAGCAGAGGATTAGATCAGAGGACAACTTAGAAAAATATTCCAAAAATATTCCAAGATAGTGGAAGAGAATGAAAAAAGGCTGAACAAGAATAAAGAGGTTTTAAGAGAGCTTCAGGACAACATGAAACACAATAATATCCATATCATAGAGATACCAGGAGGAGAATGGAAATAAGGAATGGAAAACCTGCTCAAAAAAGTAATGATAGAAAACTTCCCTAACATGATGAGTGAAAATGTTACTCAAGTTCAGGAAGCACAGAAGGTCCCAATGAGGATGAATCCAAACAGACCCACTCTGAGACACATTATAATTAAAATGGCAAATTTCAAAAATAAAGAGAGAATCCTAAAAGCATCAAGAGAGAAACAGCAAATAGCATATAAGGGGCTATCAAATGATTATTTAACAGAAACAATACAAGCCAGAAAGGAATGGCAAAAAATATTCCAAGTAATGGGAAGCAAAGTCCTGCAACCAAGAATACTCTACCCAGCAAGACTCTCATTCAAAATGAAAGGAGAAATAAGGAGCTTCCCAGACAAAAGAAGACTAAAAGAATGCATCTCTACCAAACCAGCATTGCAAGAAATGCTAAAGGGTCTGCTTTAAAAAAATGAAGAAACAGAGAGAGACAGAGAAGAACACAGGCACAAAGAGGAAAAATAACAATAAATAAGTATCAATCAGTAATAACCTTAAATGTAAACAGATTAAATGTGCCAATCAAAACACATAGGGTAGCTGAATGGATAAGAAAACATGACCCACACATATACTGTCTTCAAGAGACCCACCTCAGAACAAAAGATCGACACAGATTGAAAGTGGAGGGATGGAAAAATATATATCAAGCAATTGGACCTGAAAAAAAAGGCTGGAGTAGTAATACTTATTTCAGACAAAGTAGATTTTATGATGAAGGCCATAAAAAGAAAAAAGGGAAATTTCATAACACTTAAGAGAATAATCCATCAAGAAGATATAACTCTGGTAAACATATATGCTCCCAACATAGAAACTCCCAAATATATAAGGAAAATCTTAGAGGACTTCAAGAAAGACATAGACAGCAACACACTAATAATAAGGGATTTTAATACCCCATTATCAACAATGGACAGATCTTCCAAACAAAAAGGCACCAAGGATATTGTGGCATTGAGCAACACTCTAGTGAAAATGGACCTAACTGATATATACAGAACCCTTCACCAGAATCTTTCACCCCAAGAAAGCAAAATACACATTCTTTTCAAGTGCACATGGAATATTCTCAAAGATAGACCACATGGTAGGTCACAAGACAAGCCTCCACAAATACAGGAAAATTGAAATCATACCAAGCATCTTCTCAGATCACAATGGATTGAAACTAGAAACCAACCTCAAAGGAAAAAACTGAAAACACTCTAACTCATGGAGACTAAATAACATGCTTTTAAGTAATGAATGGGTCAACAGTGAGATCAAAGATGAAATCAAAAAGTTTCTGGAAACAAATGACAGTGAATACACAACAGCCCAAAACCTATGGGACACAGCAAAGGCAGTCCTCAGATGGAAATTCATAGCAATACAGGCCTCCCTAAAAAAGATAGAAGAAGCTTATACAAACAACCTAATCATAAAGCTTCAAGAACTAGAGGAGCAACAACAAACAAAGCCCAGAGCAAGTAGAAGGAAGGAAATCATCAAGATCAGAGTAGAATTAAATAACTTAGAGATTCAAACTATAATTCAAAGAATCAATAAGTCCAAGGGCTTGTTCTTTGAAAAAATAAACAAAATTGACAAGCCTTTAACCAGATTCATCAAGAAAAAGAGGACCCAAATAAACAAAATCATCAACGATAGAGGAGAAATCACAACTGATACTACAGAAATACAAAGGATTGTGAGAAATTGCTACAAACAACTGTATAACAAGAATATGATAACCTGCGTGAAATGGACACATATCAGGACATGTATAATCTACCAAAATTGAATCAAGAAGAAGCAGAAATCCTGAATAGACCAATAACAACTAGTGAAATTGAAGAAGTAATCCAAAATCTCCCATAGCACAAGAGCCCTGTACCAGATGGCTACACAAGTGAATTCTACAAAACATTCAGAGAACTAACTCCTATCTTCCTCAATCTATTCCAAAAAATCCAAGAAGAGGGAAGACTCCCAAACTCTTTCTATGAGGCCAATATTCTAATCCCAAAACTAAGAAACAAAATTATAGGCCAATATCTCTGATGAACATAGATGCTAAGATTCTCAACAAATTATTGGCAAACTGGATCCAGCAATACATTAAAAAATCATACACCATGATCAAATAGGATTCATTCCAGAGGTGCAAGGATGGTACAACATTCACAAATTAATAAATGCAAGACACCACATAAATAAAATGAAAGACAAAAACCATATGATCATATCAATAGATGGTGAAAAAGCATTTCATAAAGTACAGCAACCATTTATGATAAAAATGCTCAGCAAAATGGAAATAGAGGGAGCATGCCTCAACATCATAAAGGCCATATATGAGAAACCTGAAGCTAACATCATACTCAATGGGAAAAAAACTAAAAGCATTCCCCCTAAGATCAGGAAAAAGACAAAACTGTTCACTTTCTCCACTTCTGTTAAACATCATTTTTGGGAGTTTTAGCCATACTATCAGAGAAGAAAAAGGAATCAAAGGGATCCAAATTGGAAAGGAGGAAGTCAAACAGTCTTATTGACAGATGACATGATGGTGTATATACAAAACCTGATAGGCTCCACCAAAAACTCGACCTAATAAACAAATTTAGCAAAATAGCTGGATATAAAGTCAATATTCAGAAATCAAAAGCATTTTTGTATACCAATCATGTAACATCAGAGATAGAAGCTAGAAAACAAATCCCGTTTACCATAGCAACAAGAAACGTAAAGTACTTAGGAATAAACTTAACCAAGTTCAGAAAACTACAGAACACTGAAGAAAGAAATGAAGGAAGATACAAATAAATGGAAGCATATACCATGTTCATGGGTGGGATGAATTAGCATTAAAATGTCCATACTACCAAAAGCAATCTATAGATGCAATGCAATCCCAATTAAAATATGACGGACTTCACAGAGATAGAAAAAATATTTCAAAAATGTATATGGAGCCAAAAACACCCACAAATTTCTCAGCAATCTTGAGAAAGAAGCACAAGGTAGGAGGAATCACAATACCAGACATCAAACTATACTACAAGGCTACTGTAATCAAAACAGTCTGGTACTGGCATAAGAATAGACAAATAGATCAATAGAACAGAATAGATAGCCCACAAATAAACCCAGGTCTCTATGGTCAATTAATATTCGACAAAGGGGGAAGGAACATAAAATGGAGTAAAAATAGTCTCTTCAACAAGTGTTGTTGGAAGAACTGGACAGCAACGTATAAAAAAATAAAACTAGACCACCAACTTATACCATACACCAAAATAGACTCAAGATGGAGAAAGGACTTAAACATAAGCAGTGCCACCATAAAGGTCCTGGAGAAAAATATAGGCAGTAAAATTTTAGATATCCTACACAGAAATATGTTTACTGATACTTCTCCAAGGGCAAAGGCAACAAATACACAAATAAACAAATGGGACAAACTGAAAAGTTTCTGTTCAGCTAAAGAAAACACCAGCAAAATTCAAAGGGAACCAACTGTGTGGGAAAACATATTTGCTGATGATAGCTCAGACAAGGGTTTGATATCCAAAATGCAACTCAACACCAGGGAGACAGACAGCCCAATTATCTAATGGGCAAAGGACCTGAACAGATAACTCACTGAGGGAGATATACAAAGGGTCCAAAGGCATATGAAAGAATGTTCAACATCACTAGCCATCAGAGAGGTGCAAATTAAAACCACAATGAGATACTACCTCAAACCTGTCAGAATAGCAATCATCAACAAATCAACAAACAGCAAGTGTTGGCGAGGATGTGGGGAAAAGGGAACCCTGGTGCACTGTTGGGAATGCAGGCTGGTGCAGTCACTGTGGAAGACAGTATGGAGTTTCTGTCAAAAACTAAAAGTGGAACTGCCTTTTGATCCAGCAATTCCACTACTAGGACTATACCCGAAGAACCCTGAAACAACAATTTAGAAGAACGTATGTACCCCTATGTTCATAGCAGCGCTATTTACAATAGCCAAGTGCTGGAAACAGCCTAAGTACCCATCAGTGGATGGTTGGATCAAAAAACTTTGGTACATTTATGCAATGGAATACTACACAGCAGAAAGAAAGAAGAAACTCCTACCTTTTGTAACAATATGGATGGAGCTGGAAAGTATTATGCATAGTGAAGAAAGTATTATGCTTAGCAAGTCAGTGAAAGACAAATACCATATGGTCTCATCCATTACAGGACAATAATGAACAAAACAAACAAACAAGCAAAATAGAACCAGATACATGAATACAATGAATAGGCCTTCAGTGGGCAGAGGGGAAGAGGAGGCAAAGAAGGGGAGCAGTTTAGTCAAGGATCTAGTATGGAAGAACCATGGACATGGGCAACAAGTTGGGGGGTGTGGGTGGGTGCAGAAAAGGACAGAGGGGAGTAAAAAGGGGATAGGTGTAATACAGCAACAATAAAGTTAAATTAAAAAATAAAGAAAATAATATGCACATTACATTTAGGGGACATTGATTGTATCAGGGCAACCTAGCCTTGTTTTGGTGGAAGATAGGGTGATTGGATATATACTAAAGCATTAATACATAGTTGCTAAATCTCAAACTCTTTAAACATTATTTTGCCCAGACAGATACTTTAAGGATGTGGCTAGGAATGAGGTTGAAGAACTTCATATTATAAAAAATAAATTGACATATAGAAAAAAAATCTGGAAAACCAGAGTAGTACAGTGAATGCCCGCTAACCTGAATGTGGTGTGATTACTCTGATGACACCAGGCTTTTCATTGCAGAAAGCCATCATGAATGCTGCTGTCCCATGCTCGGTGTGCACCACTGGGTCTGCTAGGGCAGGACCTGGTAATAGTGAACCACAGTCACTATAGTCTCTTCTATCCTATCAATATATAGCTTGTTACTAGTGAATAATTTGACGCTGCCAAAGTTCATAGCTGTGCTGAAACTACCACCATGGTAACCCATTAAAAACTTGAAAACACCCTTTTCAAAGCTATTAGTCTATATATGATGAGAATAAAAATTACCCACATCATCATATTACATTCCCCACAGCCAACTTTATTTGAAAGTCTCATGTTATTTCAGTGTAATCTTATTTTTTTATTACTATAAGAGTAATAAAGTAGCATGCTTAGCATATGGTTTCTACATTTCTACATTTCATAATCCAGTAATTTTTTTTAATAAAGGCATACAGCCTTGATAACATTTAATCATATTTAAATAAAAAATGAGAAAAATACACCTTCTACTCTCCTACTGCTTTAAAAAGATCCTTAAATAGGGCATAACCTCTGAATTTAAAGACATTAATACATTATACTTTCAGAAAAGCTCTCTACAGCAAAACTATCATTTAGAATGGACAGGCAAAAAAAGTGCTTCCCAAGGTAAAGCTGAAGGAGTTTGTCATCACCAAGCCATTGTTATACAAAATATTAAAGGGAATTATTTAAGAAAATGAAGGTCAAAATTATGAACATTAAAATGACAAAACAAACAAACAAACAAACAAACCCACAGCTATTAACAACTGAATCTAAAAAATAAGAACAGAAATAAAAACTAAAACAAGCATAACAGGGATAGAATCATAGGTATTGGGGGTCATTTGTAGGATAATCAGCTGGGAGGGGAAAGGGGAAGAAAGGGAAAAATGATGTAGGGATGAAGAAACATAATTGGCAGGAACAAAATCAACAGGGGGATGTTAAAAATAGTATAGGAAGCCCTGGCTGCTGGCTCAGTGGCTTGATTCCCAGCCAGGGCACATAACCAGGTTGCAAGCCTGGTCTCCAGCCAGCTCTGTAGCTGGAGGCAGGTGAAAGGTAAGCTTACATTGATATTCCTCTCCCTTTCTTCCTCCCTCCCTGCCCTTTCCTCTGAAAATAATGAATAAAATCATTAAAAAATAGTATAGGAAAGAGTTAAGCCAAAGAACTTATATGCATGACCCATGGACATTAAATGGGGGTGGGAGATTGCTGGAGGAAAGGGGGTTGGGAGTAAGGGGAGCAAGGGGAAGAGAAACTGGGACAACTGAAACAGCATAATCAATAAAATACCTTAAAAAAGCTCTATGATTATACAAATTTTTCCTAATTTTTCTACAGTTTAGAGAAGATTTTTATACCACTGAGAATTGACGTGCAGGGCTGGGCTTGGAAACCATTGATCTAGGGAATAGGAAATCCTTTTGAAATCAGGTAAACATGGGTTTCTTTCCCATTTATGTCATTTTCTAGATATGGGAACTTGGTTAATTTATTTAACTTCCCTGAACCTTTTTACCTGCAAGACAGAAATAATTATCTCCCTTTCCCCCCAGCACAAGGTTATTGGAAACATTAAAAGAGCTAACACGTGAAAAAATTAATGAATAAATGTTATGAAACATAAATTTTAAAAATCCTATTGAGGGCCCTGACGGTATTACTAATGTTGCATTACATCCCCACTCCCACCAATATGAAGGGAGAGGAAGAAGGGAAGGGAACTAATAATTATTGAGTTCCTTTTATATTTCAGACAAAGATATAGCTGCATTTCATTGTTTTTAATCATCATAACACCACCAAAATGGCATGTCTTAATCGACATCTTACAGCTGGAAAAAAAATCATGGTGCTCAGATAGTTAAACCGTTTCCCCCAATTACACAACTGATAACTGATGAAAGGTGAAATTAGGAGTTCAGTCTAAAACATGTTCAACTTTCATTATTTCATGCTCCTCTTCAAGATAAATGTCACCATACTCTGTGTTGTCAAAAGTATAATCACCCCTTTTAGTTTGTAAAAGTATGAAATGTTAATTTGGGGGTTAGAGCATAGCAATGAGGTCACAGTCAAGGACATACTCTGTCAGTGTAGTTTTTCTTTTAGGAATTAAAGCCCTGGATTATGTTCAGAAAATTCTCTCCTTATTATAATTAACTGCCAAATTAACTTTCATGATGAATAATTTAACAATATTATTCACATGTACTTTAGGAAGAGTCTTTCAAAGAAAATTAGACAATGCCATGGCATTTAAAATAAAGTTTCCACAATTTCTTTTTTATTGACTAAAACAAAGTGATAATACCAATTATATAATTTTAAACTTTGGAACCATTTTTAAAATGATACTGTATTATTAAGTGTAAGAATAGCATATAAAAATAATGATTGAATTATTTATACACATTCATGTACTGTTATTTTGCACCTTTTAATAATAAAAATAATGTATTTGAGGCCAGGTTTACCAAGTCTTGTGATGTTTTCAAATTATTTTTATCCTTGTAACATATAGGAAATTTTAAGTTATAAGAAGATGTGATTTTTCCTATATATTTAAGAAATGAGTGAAATTTATTGTTTTAATACATTTTATAAAACTTTTAAAGCACTTGTTTTTAGTGTAATATGAGTTTCAAACTATGGATACATCTTGAAGGGCTCAGGCTTTCAAGATATTTTTTTATTTGTGCTATGCTGAAATATGACATAAATGAAGGGTGGACAGAAATAGGAGAAACCGGGTACTTCAACTCGCTGTGAGCATTTCATGTATTGAGCCCCTCGTGTACTCCTAGTTAATACCACAGAGGAATTTCCCCTTCTTGCTTTTACATTTGTTTCTTAGTATCTGGTATAATTTGTGGTAGGGAGTGAATGCTAGGTAACGATCTATATCTGGAAGGTATCTTGGTAGTATTTGACATAGTAGAAAAATACTTTTCTATGAATAACTGAAATTTCCAATTTGTGAATCTTCACTTTACAAAAGTTAGCTATATGGAGTTGAAAAGAAAATAAAGGCCCTGGCTGGTGGCATAGTGGATAAAGCGCCTGCCTGTGAACCCAAAGGCCACTGGTTTGATTCCCAGCCAGGGCACATAACCAGGTTGCAAGCCAGGTCTCCAGCCAGATCCGTAGCTGGAGGCAGGTGAAAGGCAATCATACATTGATGTTTCTCTCTCTCTCTGCCTCCCTCCTTTCCCCTATCTCTAAAAATAAATAAAATCTTAAAAAGAAAATAAAATAAAGATTTTGTAAGTGAAAGGGTAACTTACCAGTGTTATGGACAAGGCTCACCCAAGGCTTTCACAGAAGAGAACATCAGGTCTGTATTAGATATGAAACTAGGTACTTACCATGGCCTCCGGAGCATCATGGGCAATGTTAGACTGAAGCATGCTCCTAGTGTAAATTATAGGGATGCACCTTTATTTTGTAAAAATGGCAAATGCCAATATGCTCCTTTTCTTTTCTGTCTTAATCTTCCTTTGTTGATTCTAAAAAATCATTACTAAGTTGTATTTGCTATCTTAGTACTGTGTCTAGAAATCCCGACAGAGGATCTAGAAAAAAGTAGCAATTACTTTCATTCTTTACATCTCACTGAGTTTTGCTATTTCAGTTGAAATGGCATGTGACCTCTGTATTGCCTAATCACAGAAGGGTAGTTTTATTTTTATTTATTAAAAAAAAAAAACTTTTTATTTATTATTTCCAGAGAGGGGGGAAGGGAGAGAGGCAGAGAGGGAGAGAAACATCAGTGTATGGTTGCTTTTCACTTGCCTCCAGCTACGGACCTGGCTTGCAACCTGGTTATGTGCCCTGGCTGAGAATGGGACCAGTGACTTTTAGGTTTGCAGACCAGCACTTATGCCCTGAGCCACTGACCAGGGCAGAAGGGTAGCTTTAAAGGACTAGAAATTTGAGTGGAATTAACACTTCAACCCTTGAACATTCAGGTAATTTTTGAAATATGATTGAGTATGAACAAATGTTATTGGATGAACACAGAATGCTTATTTTTCTATTTTCATTCTTTTTTTTCACTTCAAGTAAAATTTATTTGTTGTGAAAGAATGTTATATTAAAATAGCATTGCTTTGCTATTTTATTTTGCTATTTTATTGCCGGCTGGTAGCACAGTGGATAATGCGCTGGCCTGCGAACCCAAAGGCCGCAGGTTCAATTCCCCAGCCAGGGCACATAACCAGGTTGCAAACCAGGTCTCCAGTCAGGTCTGTGGCTGGAGGCAGGTGAAACGCAACCATACATTGATGTCTCTCTCCCTCTCTGCCTCTCTCCCTTCCCCTCTTTCTAAAAATAATGAAATAAAATCTTTAAAAATAATAATAAAATAGCATTGCTTCAACTTCTTCATTTTTCTCTGGAAGTACATAGTTTGTTATGGCTAGCTAACCAAACAAGTCAGAACACTTTGTTATGTCCATTAGATGAACTTGACTTATATTTTATCACATGGGATCTCTGATGATGAGAAACTTACATTCTCTGTCACTAGTGTCCACTGAATTTGCATTATATGAGATTGTCCTGAAAGTATAGAGCCAATGACAATATAATTAAAAGTTTGCATAGCTGATACATTTGGGACAGACCTTGTGTTTTGCTCTTTTTTGGTACATATAAAAATATCAGAAACATAGCTGTTTGTGTTTTATGTCTCTGTATTTACATAAGTTCTGAACATTACCGTCTATTTCATGCAATAATATTTACATATCTTCTTATGAATGAACAAAGGCTAATAGTTCCTGATCATATGCTTTATGCCAAACACATGCATCACGTGGGGACTTGTGAAAATGCTGAATCTTTTTAAAATTGAGTTTACTGAGGTTACATTGGTCACTTTAATTGTATAGGATTCAAGTGTACAATTCTGCAATGTATTGTTATCTGAATGCTGTGTTGTGTGTGTGCTTACCATCCAAAGCCTAGTATTCTTCTGTCACCATTTATCCCCATTTGGTCTCTTCTACTTGCCACACCCTCCATCCCTCTGGTAATCACCATGCTATTGTTTATGTCCATGAGGTTTTCTCTCTCCTTTTTTTTTTTTTTAATTAATCCCTTCACCTGTTTCACCCAGCCTCTTAGTGCTCCCTCCTCATAACACCTGTCAGTTTGTTCCCTATCTGTGAATCTGTTTCTGTTTTATTTATTTTGTTTATTAGATTCCATATATAAGTAAAATCATATGGTATTTGTTTTTCTCTGATTGGCTTATTTCACTTAGCATAATACCCTGTAGGTCTATCCATGCTACTGTAAAAGGTAAGATTTCCTTCTTTTTATGGCTGAGTAATACTCCATTGTGTAAGTGCACCACCGCTTTTTTACCCACTCATCTACTGATGAGCACTTGGGTTGCTTTCAAACCTTGGCTATTGTAGGTAATGTTGCATACACATAGAAATGGCCATATTCTTTTGAATCAGTGTCTCTGGTTTCTTTGGGTCTATTCTAAGAAGTGGAATTGTTGGGTCATAAGGCAGTTTCATTTTTAAATTTTTGAGAAAATTCCATAATGTTTCCCCCAATGTCTGCACCAATCTGCACTCCCACCAACAATGCACAATGGCTCCCTTTTCTCATATCCTCACCAACATTTGTCATTTGTGGATTTATTGGTGATAGCCATTCTGACAGGTTTGAGGTGATATCTCATTGTGGTTTTGATTTACATGTCTCTGATGATTAGTGACATTGAATATCTTTTCATATGACTATTGCCATCTCTATGTTCTCTTTTTTTTTTTTAAGATTTTTTTTTTTTTTTAATTTCATTATTTCTAGAAAGAGGGGAAGGGAGAGAGGCAGAGAAGGAGAGAGACATCAATGTATGGTTGCCTTCCACCTGACTCCAGCCACAGATCTGACTGGAGACCTGGTTTGCAACCTTGTTATGTGCCCTGGCTGGGGAATTGAACCTGTCTATGTTCTCTTTAGAGAAGTGTTTACCCAGATTCTTTGCCCATTTTTAATTGGATTGGTTTTATGTGTGGGTGTATCTGTGTGTTATTTCAGCTCTTTATAAATTTTGGATATTAATTTCTTACCAGTCATATCATTGGCAAATATGTTCTCCCATTCAGTGGTTTTTCTTTTTATTTTGTTGATGGCTTACGTTCCTGAGAATTTTTTAAAATTTGATATTGTCCCATTTGTTTATATTTTCTTTTCTTCCCTTAGCCCAAGGAGATAAACCAGAAAAAAAAATATTGCTACGATAAATGTCCAAGATGTTATTGCCTGTTTTCTTCTAGTATTTTTATAGTTCTTAGTTTTACATTTAAGTCTTTAATTCATTTTGAGTTTGTTGTTGTATATAGTGTAGGAAAGTGGTGTAGTTTCATTTAGCATATATCTGTCCAATTTTCCAACATCTTTTATTGAATAGGTTGTCTTTACCCCCCATTGTATTTCTTGCTTCCTTTGTCAAATATTAATTGACCATAATGACATGGGTTTATTTCTGGGCTTTCTATTATGTTCCATTGATTGATATATCTGTTTTTATGCCAAGACCATCCTGTTTTGAATTAGTATATCTTTTTAGTATAGTTTCCTAACAGGTAATGTGATACTTCCAACTTTTTCAAGATTGCTGAGGCTACTTGGGTTTTTTTGTGATTCCATGTAAGCTTTTGAAATACTTGTTCTAGTTCTGTGAAATATGCCATGGGTGTTTTGATAGGAATTTGTTGAATCTATAGATTGCTACGTTTTTATTCACCAATAATGAATGATCAGAAAGAGAAACAAAATACTGCATCACATAAAAATAAGGTACTTAGGAATAAATATAACCAAGGAGGTAAAATATCTGTACTCAGAAAATTATAAAATCCTGAAGAAATAAATCGAGAGAGATACAAATAAATGGAAACATATACCATATTCTTAGATAGGAAGAATTAAAATGCTGATTCTAATTTAGTAGGTCTGAGGCAATCTTGAGAATCTGCACTTATAACAAGCACCCAAATGATCTTGATGTAGCTAGTCAAAGACCACACAGCAACTGTATCAAGTAGGTTCTCATGTTTCAGATGAGGAAATTGAAATGAAGTGACTTACCCAATATTATTCCATTAGAATTTAGCAGAGCTGGAACTCAAAACAACATCTACTTGTTGCCAAAGCTTATCCTTAAATATACTTCTAAAACTTATGGAAGCCCTGGCTGGTGGCTTAGTGGATAGGTGCCAGCCTACAAACTCAAAGGTCACTGGTTTGATTCCCAGCCAGGGCACATACCAGGTTACAAGCCCGGTCTCCAGCCAGGTCCGTAGCTGGAGGCAGGTGAAAGGCAACCATACATTGATATCTCTCTCCCTTTCCCTCTCTCTCTCTGGAAATAATAAATAAAATCTTAAAAAAAAAAAAAAAAAAAAAAACTTACATGTGGAAACATACCATTTTTCATTTTCTCTTCCTCCAAACTATTGTAGACCAAAGATTTTATAAAGTGCAATATAAATGAATTGCTAAAGAATTGCAATGAAAGCTCGTATGTTTTATTTTTAGATTCAACAGATGTAAAATTACACTGTTATCATAAAAATTTCTAAACGCTCCTACTTTTCATGTTATTTGATTGCAGATCAGTAACAAACAATTTAGCATTGCTCTTAAAACACTGCATTATTTAGGAAACCAGGGTTTTTAAATGCATTTGTCAGCTCAATGAAAAATGACAATGATAGGTTTTTAAATTAAAAAGTATAACCTCATTTACATTTAATACAGGGATTTGGTAAAAAAAAAAACAAAAAAAACAAATGCCAATAAGAAAAATAAAAATAAAACTTGTTTTTGTCTTACTGATTTTTAAATAATATCTTACAGGTGGGCCTTAGGATAAACAAATACTTTGCTTTAATATGAAAAATGAATTAGTCTTATTGCCTTGTCTCACATTATTTAGAAAAAATATACTTTTTTCTAAATAACTTTATTTTCTTCTTGGCTTAATTGAATTTTTATACTTTTTAGTTTCTCTGTTAGTGTGTAGTGGTATTAGCTATTTCATAATTGGTTCTAAATGTAGAGTCAGGTAGAGGTGATGCCAGTATTTTTTTATCATTTCATAAGAAAAATAACACTGTTACTGATCAATTTTTAACATTCTTTCTTTTTTCAGTAATCTAAAGAATATATAAGATAAAGCAGCACTAGTTGTGAACACATTCTCTTCTTCACAAGTTAACATGTGGAATGTGTGGTCTTTATCTTTTTATACCATTAATCTGAAATGTTTGAATTATTTTTTTGGAAGAGAGGAAAAAACAGCTATAGCACCATCAGTGCATGAGGCTTGAAGAGGGAATTGAGCTAATAGAGGTATAATTTTTCTTTTGAAAGAATGCCTAGTTATTTCATGATGGCATTTGCACCTCCAAAAAGCATGGGTGGTCCCAAAATGCAGACAGAGATGAGTACCTGGATACTCTTTAGCCATTGGCTTTCGATTGACTGGATTTTTAAGACAAAGGAGAGGACTGCAAATTTTTGAAATAAAGACTTGCTTCAAACCAGAGAATGTAAGACTCTGACTAAGGACCTGACAAATAAATAATTTGTCCCCAATTATATTTCTTGTCAAAGATAGAGTCAGAACCAGATCTGAGCTCAGTTAATGTTTTCCCTCACCCTTCACTCCTGTCAGTTTCCACTTGGGTCTAGATGCCTTTTGATGAAGAACTGGATTTGCTTGGACTCTCTTTAGATTTTATCATTGGTCATTGGTCAAAGACTATTGTTTTAGCCTGAATAACATTCCTGAGCAAAAAGCACTTATTTGATCAATGAGATTGCAATCTGATAGACACAGATTCAGGTAACAGCACAAACTGCACTCTGGAGACAGCAAGGACAGGCAGGGTTTATGTAGGCAAAACCCACAAAATATAATTCATTCATGCAAATGAAGGGTTGCTGGCTAGGTTAATTGTTCTGTATCTCCAGAAAAAGCATAGGAAATATGAATCCTAAAAGATCTCAACACTATGGTCTAGGGAGTGAAAATATAATAAGTTGACTAAATCTTGAGGTTATATACCATATCATTCTAAGGGAATCCATTTATCAGAGTCCTGCGGGGAAAAAGTTCTTTAATCTTCCTAAAATCTTTCTTTTTCAGAGTTTGTTTCAGATAGCATTGCCGACAATTCTCAGAGTGCCCAGCAGGCGTCTCTCAGATCTCATGCCCAGTGGTCCTATTGTTGGAAGCTCATTGGCCTTAAATAAGTTGTTTAACTTCTTCAATTCTTTTTTGTGTCCTCAACAATTAAATAGGACTAATAATGTATTCACCTCATGATTGGGGATTACATAAGATAGCATATGAAAGAAACTAGCAAGTTTTTAAAATGATCAATAGTATTCGTTTCCTTCCTTTAAACTTTATTCTTGAGGTTGCATGTATAAAATCACTTTGACAGTTTTGTATTCATGAAAAATATCTATGAAATAAAAACTTCACACAAAACTACTTGTTTTTGTGATGGGATATATATATATATATATATATGCATATATATATATATATAATTTTCTATATTCCTACATCTATTATCTATAGCAATTCTGTGTTTTACTTTGTATATTTATCTATCATCTATACTTATATATGGGGTATACTTATCTATCTATATCAATCTATTTACCTATCATCATCTATAAATTTATCTGTCTTTTTTATGTTTCTATTAGCATTGAGACAGTAACATTTACTCAAATTACAAGCCTGCAAAAAGAATGTAATTTTTTACCTCTATTGAAGATCTAATCTTCCTCTCTCATTTCTGACCCTACAGGGTATTAAGTTGGAAGGAGAACTTTAAACATGTCAATGAACAATATTATTATTTCTTCTCATTAAAATAGTGTCCCATGGGTGACTCGATCTCTTTTAGGCAAGTGCTTGGTTTTTACTATTTTCTTCTCCAACAATTTGTTTCTATACAAGGTGACATCTGGCTACAGCGGGACCCTGGATAATTTAAGGTGGTATCCCTGAATCTTCTTTGTTGTGAGTGGCCATGAGGAGTCAGGATACAGCATAGGCTCTTTTTCCTGATAATTTTTCTCTGCCAAAGTTGAACTGTTCATACATTATAATGGCCATAACAATGAACTGGTTACTAAACTTTTTCTAGAGGCTTTCACCCTCCCTACATATGCTGATAATAAGCTCATTCTGATATGTGGCTGGATAGAAAAAACCACCCATGTGTGGCTTAGTCATAAGAAGTGACAACAATGAGAATCCCCATATCTGCCCTTTTACTCTCCTTCATTCTTATTGTCCCTTATTTCCACTGAGGCAAAGAAAGGAACCAGCTTTCCATAGTCAGTCCTCTTTGACCAAACTTCCCCTATGCCATATGCCTCACTTTTTTTTTTTTTTTTTTTTTTTGATTCAGGGAGAAGAGATACCATGATAGAAAGTTGGTATATATTAAATATTATCTTTAATATAATATAAAATATTACAGATAATCATAAAGGAGGTCATCACTCTTTTTTAAAAGGGAAAATTGTAACAGAAACTAAATAAATATTAAAAAGTCTGTCCCAAAAGTATTGAGCCAATGTCATTATTAAAAGTTTGTGTGGTTGATACTTTCGGGACAACCTCATATATAGATGTATCTATATCTATCTATCTATATATATATGTGTGTGTGTATATATATGCATGCATATATATGCATACACACACACACATATATATACATATGTGTGTATATAATATGTGTGTGTGTATATTTATGTAGATAGATAGAGAAAGAGAGAGAAATAGGGGCACTGGCTTGCAACCTGGTCATGTGCCCTGACTGGGAATCAAACCAGCAACTCCTGGTTTCGCAGGTTGGTGTTCAATCTACTGAGCCACCAGCCAGGGCATGAATAACATTTTTTAATACCTTTTAATGTTTATTTTATGCATGATACTATGGGATAAAAGAATAGTAGCTGAAGTAAATAGTATTTACCTCCCAGAAAAAGAAAAGCCCCTACTTTGGTTAAGTTGCTAGTTTGGGGAGGCGAGGAATCAATATAATATGTTTAGCTGTATTAAAGTTTGTTGCACCTTTAGTCAAATATTTTGTGGGGCAAAATTGAGATTTTCCTTTTTTCAGGGCTTAGAATCAGATGACTTGTTTTCTTTATTGCTACCTAGGCAGCTTTTTGCACCATGGGAGATCCTTTCCTACTTTTTTGACCAGCCCTTAACTTGAGGGGTGAGTTTGAAAGCTCAGAGTGCCCAGCAGCTTTCAGACCTCATGCCCAGCCCTTGCCTGGGAGAAGGCTGCTGCAATCAAATGCTTTGTGAGGGATTTCTGTGAACTTGTTAGCCTTGCTCTCAGTTTTTGATGAGTTATAATAAACATAGGAATGTTATCAGAGTTATTTTGATAGCATGCTGATGGACACAAACAACCTTGATGTGTGGCCTTTGAGCTGTCCCTTGAAAGTACAGGATTTGGCCCGATAGAAGTGGTATAGGGGAAGGGAGAGAGGCAGAGAGGGAGAGAGACATCAATGTATGGTTGAGTTTCACCTGCCTCCAGCCACAGACCTGACTGGAGACCTGGTTTGCAACCTGGTTATGTGCCCTGGCTGGGGAATAGAACCTGCAACCTTTGGGTTCGCAGGCCAGTGCCTTATCCACTGTGCTACCAGTCAGGGCTTATTTATATTTTATGTTCACATTTTTATTAGGTATATTGCTTATTTCATATATTATTTTCTGATAAAGTTCAATTTTAATTACACAAAATATATGCATTTTAATCAATACCTTCTTCCTAATTGCATTTCATTTAGACTCATTGTGCCATGATGGCAATAACACAGGTGGCTTAGGAGTAATAATCACAGGTAACATCTAAAACATGCTTAGCATATTTCAGAGGCTAGTCTAAATGCTTTATAGAAATAATCTTTTACAACGATCCAGTAAGTTATAACACTTATGAGATAATTCTCCTATGATCTAATAATAAAAATAGTATTACTTGGTAGAAAATTAAAGATTGAGCCTAAGTACCAGTATTCTGCTGCAACTTAGACTATTATGCATTATTATCTCTTGCAGTATAATTTGCCAAAAAAAATAACAATCATAACAACACAGATTTATATGCATTTATGTACTATTTACATGCACATATTTATAATTTACACTTTCCCAAATTGTGAGTTGAAATAGTTAATATTAGAAAAATACTAGAGGAAAAGAACCAGTTATTGTGTATATTTGGTATAACATTTAGCATGGTGCTGATTTTTTTTTTTTTTTTTTTGGACAGGTTCAAGATGTGGATTACTGCCTATATTTAACTCCTGCATCCACCACTTATTACCTATGGGCAAGTTGCTTAAATTTCAAAGCTTTATCTATAAAATGGGGAAATTAATAATAACTATTAGATAATAACTGTGAGATAGTGAAAATGAACAATTAGTAAAGTAATTGGCAGATAGTAACCAATTATTATTTGCTGAATTAAAAAAAAATATCTCAGGTAAAAGTGTACAATTCTTGGAATTACTTGTAGTTCTCCAACCTTCTGCTTTGCACCCTTCAGCTTTTTGACTCTTTCTGTTCTCTTGGTTTAGAATGTCCCTTCTGCATCCACAGTTTCTATCCATCTGGGCTTCCAACCAGCTCAGGTATCTCTCCATCAGACAGAATTACTCACTTTCTCTTTGTATTTTTTCTTGATGTGTCTGGTTAAAGGCTTATTAATTTTGTTTACCTTTTCAAAGAAGCTGCCCTGGATTCATTGATCCTTTTAATTGATTTTTTAGTCTCTATACCATTTAATTCTGCTCTGACCTTGATTATTTCCTTTTTCTACTTGCTCTGGGCTTTGTTTGTTGTTCCTCTAGCTCTTATACATGTAGGGTTAGGTTGTTTATTTGAAATTTTTGTCTTCTTGAGGTAGGTATTACTACAAACTTCCATCTCAGGACTGCCTTTGCTGTGTCCCATAGGTTTTGGGCTATTATATGTTCATTTTCATTTGTTTCAAAAATGTTTTGATTTCTTTTTTGATCTCATTTTTAACCCTTCTGTTATTTAATAGCATGTCATTCAGTCTATGTATTTCAATGTTTTTGAGTGTTTTTTTTTTTTCTTGAGATTGGTTTCTAGTTTCAAGTTTTTTGATCTGAGAAGATGTTTGGTGTGATTTCAATTTTCTTGAATTTGTTGAGGTTTGTTTTGTATCCTACCATGTGGTCTATTTTATGAATGCTCCAAGTGCATTTGAAAAGAGTGTATATTTTGCTTTGTGGTGAAAGGTCTGTATATATCAATTAAGTCCATTTGATCTAGATTTTTGTTCACTGTCACAATTTTTTTCTTGTTTCTTTGCTTAGAAGATCTATCCATTGTTGAGAATGGGGTTTTAAACTCTCCTACTATGAGTATATAGCAGTCAATATTTTTCTTCAAGTCCTCCAATATTTTCTAATATATGGTGTCCCTATGTTGGTGCATAGATGTTTAAAAGAGTTTGATGAATTTTTCCCTTAAGTGTCCTTATGAACACTTATGAAGTGTCCTTTTTTTGGTCTCTTTTTATGGCCTTTGTTTTAAAATATATTTTGCTGATATAAGTATTGCTATCCCTGCTTGATTTTTCATGTTTATTTGAAATATATTTTTCCCATCTCTTCACTTTCAGCCTGTATACATCTTTTGTTCTGAGGTGTGTCTCTTGTAGACAGCATTCACATGGGTCATGTTTACTTATTCATTCAGCTACTGTATATCTTTTGATTGGAGCATTTAATCCATTTACATTTAATGTTATTATTGATAGGTGCTTATTTATTACCATTTTTCCCTCTGTAACTGTGTTCCTCCCTCCCTCTCTCTCTCTCTTTCTTGACCTTCTTAAAGCAGTCCCTTTACCATCTCTTGTAATTTTGGTTTGGTGGATATATATTCTTTTAGCCCTTTTATTTGGGGAAACTCCTTATTTTGCCTTCTATTTTAATTGAGAGACTTGCTGGGTAGTGTAGCCTTGGTTGTAGCTTTTTGTTTTTCATCACTTGGAATATTTCTTGCTGTTCCATTCTGGTTTGTAGTGTTTCTATTGAGAAGTCAGCTGATAGCCTTATTGGAATTCACTTGTATGTTACTAGCTGTTTCTTCTTTTCTGCTTTTAAGATTCTCTCTTTTCCTTGAGTTTTTCTATTTTAATTATAATGTATCTTGGGTGAATATTTGGGTTCATCTTGATTGGGACCCTGTGTGCTACTTGGACTTACCAGACTTTTTCTTCCCTCATGTTAGGTATGTCTTCCGTCATTACTTTTTCAACAGGTTTTCTATACTTTGCTCCTGTTCTTCTTACAGTATTCCTATGATACATATATTATTATGTTTTATGTTTTCCTGCAGCTCCCTTAAACCATCTTTATTCTTTTTTAATCTTTTCTTATTTTATTTCTCTGTCTGGGATTTGTTTTTACTTTGTCCTCCAGCTCACTGATCTGATCTTCTGCTTCATCTAGCCTGCTCTTAATCCCTTGTACTGTGTACTTCAGTTCAGAAATTATATTATTAATTTTCTCTTGACTTTAATCAACAGTCTCTAATTTCTTTTTCATAATGGTATAGTTCATTGTAAGTACCTTATAACTTCCATGGAGTTCTTGGTAGTTCTCCCTGAGTTGGTTGAACTTCCTTATAACCATTATTTTGAAGTCAATGTATGATAGTTTACTTGCCTCTATTTCATTTAGCACTCTTTATGGAGATTCCCCTTTCTTTTTAATTGGGAATTGTTTATTTGCCTCCTTGATTTATGTAACTCCTCTTGTTTGTTTCTCCTTCTTAGAGTGATCTATTTTAACTCCCTGTCTTCATGGTGTGACCTTCTGTGGTAGGAGATCTGTGGGATTCAGTGGTGCAGTCTACTTGATCTCCTGAATTTGATGAACTTGGGGTGCCTTTATGCTGTTTTTGGACTCTCTGGTTATAATTGGATTTTATCTATTGTTGGGCCATTCTTAAGTGGATCCTTTCCTTTGGCTACCTGATTGAGATTAATTCTACCCACCATCTCCTGAATTCTGTTGTATAGGAGCTGTCAGAACAAACCTTAACGGCCCAGGAAAGAAATCCATGCTTGTGAAGAAATATGAAAACCCAGGAGAAATGGACAAATTTCTGGAAATGTAAAATCTACCAAAACTGACTCAAGAAGAAGCCGAAAGCCTAAATAGACCAAAAACAACTAGTGAAATTGAAAAAGTAATTTAAAAAAATCCAACTGCACAAGATCACTGGACCAGATGGCTACACAGGTGAATTCTACCAAACAGTTAGAGAAGAACTAACTCTTATCCTTCTCAAACTATTCCAAAAAATCCAATAAGAGGGAAGAAAACCAAAGTCTTTCTATGAGGTCAATATTATTCTAATCTCCAAACCAGGTCAAGACACAACTAAGAAAGAAAAATACAGGTCAATATCTCTGATGAACATAGATGCTAAGATTCTCAACAAAATATTGGTAAATTGGATGCAGAAATACATGAAAAAATCATACACCATGATGAAGTGGGATTCATTCGAGAGGTGCAAGGATGGTACAACATTCAAAAATCAATAAATGCAATACACCACATAAACAAAATGAAAGATAAAAACCATATCATCATATCAATAGATGCTGAAAAAAGCATTTGATAAAGACCAACAACCATTTATTATCAAAATCCTCAGCAAAATGGGAATAGAGGGAGCATACTTCAACATATTTAAGGCCATATATGAGAAACCTGAAGCCAACATCATACTCAATGGGCAAAAATTAAAAGCTTTCCCCCTAAAATCAAGAACAAGACAAGACTGTCCACTCTCTCCACTTCTGTTCAACATCATTTTGGAAGTTCTACCCATAGCTATCAGAGAAGAAAAAGGAATCAAAGGAATCCAAATTGGAAAGGAGGAAGTCAAACTGTCATTATTTGCAGATGACATGATAGTGTACATGTAAAACCCAATAGACTCCACCAAAAACCTACTTGACCTAATAAGCAAATTTAGCAGAATAGCTGGATATAATGACCATATTCAGAAATCAAAAGCATTTTTGTATACTAATAATGAAACAACAGAGATAGAAGCTAGAAAACAAATCCCATTTACCATAGCAACAAGAAAAATAAAGTACTTAGGAATAAACTTGACCAAGGAGGTGAAAGATTTGTACTCAGAAAACTGCAGAACAATGAAGAAAGAAATCAAGGAAGATACAAATAAATGGAAGTATATACCATGTTCATGGATGGGACTAATTAACATTTTAAAAATGTCCATACTACCCAAAGTAATCTATAGATTCAATGCAATCCCAGTTAAAATACCAATGACATACTTCACAGGGATAGAAAAAATACTTCAAAAACTTATATGGAACCTAAAATGAGAAAGAAGAACAAAGTAGGAGGAATCACAATACCAGATATCAAACTATAGTACAAGGCCACTGTAATCAAAACAATCTAGTACTGGTATAAGAATAGACATATAGATCAAAGGAACATAATAGAGAGCCCAGAAATAAACCTAGGACTCTGTGGTCAATGAGTATTTGAGAAAGGGGGAAGGAACATAAAATGGCATAAAAAATGGCCTCTTCAACAAGTGGTGTTGGGAAAACTGGACAGGGGCATGCAAAACAAAACAAAACAAAACAAAAACTAGACCACAACTTACACCATACACCAGAATAAACTCAAGATGGATAAAGAACTTAAACATAAGCCATGCTGCCATAAAAGTCTTAGAGGAAAACATAGGAGGTAAAATTTCAGATATCCTACACAGAAATATTTTCACCAATACTTCTCTAAAGGCAAAGGAAATAAAGGAACAAATAAGCAAATGGGACTGTATCAAACTGAAAGGTTTCTGTTCCACTAAAGAAAACATCAGCAAAATTTAAAGGAACCAAATGTATGGAAAGACATATTTGCCAATGAAACCTCAGACAAGGGCTTGGTCTCCAAAATATATAAATAACTTTTGCAACTAAATATTAGGGAGACAGACAGCCTAATTAAAAAATGGACAAAGGACCTAAACAGACAACTCTCTGAGGAAGACATACAAAGGGCCCAAAGGCATATGAAAGAATACTCAACATCACTAGCCATCAGAGAGGTGCAAATTAAAACCACAATAAGATACCACCTCACACCTGTCAGAATGGCAGTCATCAACAAATAAACAAACACCAAGTGTTGGTGAGGATGTGGGGAAAAGGGAACCCTGGTAGACTGCTGGTAGGAATGTAGGCTGGTGCAGCCACTATGGAAAACAGTGTGGAATTTCCTCAAAAAACTAAAAATGGAACTGCCTTTTGATCCAGCAATTTCACTACTAGGATTATACCCAAAGAACTCTGAAACACCAATTCAGAAGAATCTATGTATCCCTATGTTCATAGCAGTGCTATTTACGATAGCCAAGTGCTGGAAACAGCCTAAGTGCCCATCACTGGATGAATGGATCAAAAATATTTGGTGCATTTACAGAATGGAATACTACATAGCAGAAAGAGAGAAGAAGCTCCTACCTTTTGGGACAACATGGATGGATCTAGATTATATTTTGCTTAGTGAAATAAGCCAGTCAATGAAAGACAAACATCATATGATCTCACCCAATGCAGGAGACTAATGAACAAAAGAAACAAACAAGCAAAACAGAACCAGAGACATAAATACAAGGAACCAATCTTCAATGTGGAGAGGGGAGGGGGCAGGAGGGGGGGGGAAGGAGACAAAGAAGGGGATCAGTAGTCAAGGAACTAGCATGAATGACCCATGGATATGGACAACAAGTGGGATTAACTGTGGAGTAAAATGGGATGAATGTAATACAACAACAATAAAATAAAATAAAATAAACTGCTAAGAAAGTCTTTAAATTAAAAAAAGAAACTCATGCTTGCAAAAATAATTCCCACCCACATTCACACTATCAACAGCAAATGAGCCAGTATTAATGAAAGTATAAAGATATAGAGACTTATGCGAAAGGAAAAAGAAATAGAGGTCAGCAATTCAAAGAAAAGTAATTTTTGAGAGGGTAGAAGGAGGAGTAATAATAATAACAGTGAATAGGAATAAAATAATGAGAGAAAGTAAAACTTACATCATAAATAAAAAAGGGAGGGGAGAAGATGGAATGAAGTAAGAGAAGGGAAACACATACTAGGTTTAAACAGAAATCAAGTATTTATATATGGTGAAAGAATAAAAAAGAAAAATAAAAGGAAAAATAAGAACTAATTTGGAGTAAAAGATTCACCACAGAACCATTGAAAACCAATGATCAAAGATTAATATATTTGGGATGGGAATAAGAGAAAAAAAGAAACAAAAGCTTAAGAGATGTTTATAGAAAAGGGAAGTGATTTTGAGATGATAGAAGTAGAAGAAACACTGAGGAATGAAAAGCAGGTTAAAACAGGGAAAAATTGAAATTTAAAATGAAAAAAAAAAAAAAAAAGAAAGGGCAGGAGAAAGGCAAAATGGAGTAGAAGAAGGAATGGTAATTTGAGATTTGAAATACAAAGTAGCCAAGATCTAGGAATACAATTGAAGAAATGCAACAACCACCACCAAACTCATAGCCAATGAGTGAAGACTGATCAAGGTGGAGAGAGAATAAGGCTATTTTAGGAAGGAGAAAAAGAATGTTAGCTGACTGATAAGAAAAATGGTTTTGAAAGGCCAGAGAAGGGAGAAAAAGTAAGAGTGTGGAATGGAAACAAGTCATAGCAAGAGAGAAAATAGAATTAAAACAAAAATAAGAAGAGGTAATAAGGTAAAATGGAGTAAGAGAAGGGAAGAACAAAACATAAGATTTGAAATAAACTATAATTAAAAATAGTGACAATATGTACAAATTTAAGGACAAGAAATGAATGTTAGAAAGCTATGCAGGGCCCTGGCTGGTGGCACAGTGGATAGGGTGCCGGCCTGTGAACCCAAGGGTCAATGATTCGATTCCCAGCCAAGGCACATGACCAGGTTGTAGGCCAGGTCTCCAGCCCAGTCCGTGGCTAGGGGCAGGTGAGGATCAACCATGTATTGATGCTTCTCTCTCCCTCTTTGGCTCTCTCCCATCCCCTCTCTCTGGGAATAATAAATAAAATCTTAAAAAAGAAAAAAACTATGTTGTAGGAGACTAAATAATGCAAATCATAAAGATATGGTGGATTTCATCTCAGTAGAATCTGGTTTCATCAATTTCTTCTTTTTCTGGGTCTGCCCCTGGTGATGTCAGATGATGTCCCAGTCTGGCCATAGGCAGCCTTTTTGAGACTACCAGAGATCCACAATCTGTAGCTCCCTCCTTCAGTTGTTGTTAGTCTAGTAAATCCATGATCAGTAGTCAGGCTTAAGTACCACAGGATGGGGCAAAGTAATTCCTGTGGGTGGGGCTATTGCTTCCCCTCAGGTAATGCCACTTAGAAGGGATTGCTCTGTAGTATGGGAATGACTCAGCATGGGGATCCTATCAGCTTCTCCCTTCATTCTCTCCCCAAAGCCACCATCCCCAAACTCTCCTTAAGCATCTCTAGTCCACCCTGCCCTCCCTTTTCCAGAACCCAAGGTAAGGGTAATATTTGTAAACAAAATATTTTGCATTGGTCATTTAAGAAGCTTTCTGTGTCTCCAGTCATCTCTCCCCAGGGGCAGAAATCTGCCACTTTTTGTAGCTGGATGCTATTTGAGTTCCTCTCCAGTTCTGATGAGATCTGGATGCTATCTGGGTGCCCTGCATGGGGTTTAGATCCCACGGGGAATCCCACAGACACTGAAATATTTCTCCAGACCTTTGGCTTCAGCCTGTGGGAGCCCAGCTAGTCCTCTGGCATCTCTGCACTCCATACCAGTCACACTGTGATGAAGTGGTTTCTTCTGTCTATCCCTGGTTATAAGGCTTCTCGCCAGCTATTGTTCAGTTGGTTATTCTGGATAATTTTTCCACAATTTAGTTGTAATTCAGACTGGTCTTGGGAGGAGGTTAGTTTAGCTACCATTTACTCCTCTGCTATCTCCCCATTCTATTTGCTTGTTTTTAAACTCTTCCAGTTTACTTGCTGTTTCTGTTGCTGCTTTCATTTAAAACTGAAATACTTTTTTTTACCTGATGTTGACTCTGATAGGGTGACATCTGTGTCTAGCTGAACAATTTCTTTATAAGATTTTGAGCCCTACACATATATTTAAGTTGGGGTTACTTTAAAAATACAAACCAGATCATGTTGCTTTCCCATTTTCAACATTTTAATAGTTTCCCATCATGTTTACCATGTTTTCCAAAGTCTTTACCATCACCTACAAGGACTTATGTTGTCTGGCTTCTCTGAACTTAATTTCTGATCACTTTCATTCTAATTCCCTTTGCTCCATCCAACTGGTCTGCTTGTTTTTACTTTAAAAAATTATAAAACAGGTTTAACATTAGGAAATCATTGATTTTATTCATTGTCATGGAATGCTTGTCTTGATTATTACATGGTTTGTATATTGCTTGATGTCTTCTGATTTCTGCTCAAAAACCATCTGCTTGGTGAGGCCTTCTATGAATACTCATCTGAAGTAGCATCTAATGAGTAAGTTATTGCATGTTTTAGAAATTCAGCACTTCAGTTGAAAATTGCTGGCTAGATATTCATGCTAGTTTGCTGATGTATGTATCAGTTATGGTGTGGTGGACCCCAAGACAAAAGGTCTAGGAATGCAGTTAGGTATGTAAAATATTTTTCTCATAATGATGTTATACATTTTACAAAAAAAGGATGTATACATCAGAAAGTAATATCCATCTAGTTCAATGCTTATAAACATGATGTTTTATTTCATTGGTGAGGTATGTTATGAGTTAGGTTTTCAGTGTTGGATGATAATCATAGTTAAAAGTGGGTGGTGAGAGAGAAAAAGGTATATACAGGGTCCTGGACAGTAAGAACTTGAGGGGAATATTAGAGGAATTAAGAGACTTTTTATTCTAACATATTAATATCAGATTCAACATGTAAAATTAAACAAAAATTCTTTACTATACTTTTGTCTTTATTCTAGGCCATATATAAATTTTGATATCAGATACAAAACTTAAATACCAACTTTTGTAGATTACTGAATTATCAAGAGGAAAAAAATCTTAATGTTTTCCTGAACCTAATCACCAATTCAATAAGCAGTTAAGTGTAGTTTATTTAGGCAAACATTTATTGAACTCCTATGTGATAGATAGTATGTTCAATGATGTGGTTATGAAGAAAAATAAGATAGTGTCCCTCAAGGGGCTTAGAGTAGCAGGAGAGACAGATTGGTAGATCATTAAAATCTGCTTTCTACATGTACTGGCAGAAGTATGTTATCACCAATATTGATATTTTCCTTACAGCTGTAATTATTCTTAAAACCACTAAGGAATTGTTTGTTAAAGTGCTTCTGATTTCTAGGTTTTGTTGATTTTGTATTTTTGTTCAAACAAGGAGATATATTTTGTTTATGTTAAATACACCCTTATATTTAAAAAATGATTTATAGGTATGAAGGAATATTTTGTAAATTGAGCAGTAAATACATTTTTAAGCCAAAGAGAAATAAAGTAAATCATAATAGAATATGCTGTTTTATATGAATAAGAATGTCTTTGGCTGAACCCATATCTTTTATCTTATATCAATATAGACAATTTAAAACTTCATATCCCTCAGTTTCACAAAGCTTTCTTTCATATATCTCTTGGAAACTAAACAATTTATTTTTTGTTATTGTCCCTGGTTGATGCCAAGGTGTTTGCCTGCCATTTTATGTGTGTTTGAGTTGGTATAAAATAAATAATTTGTTCTAGACATAAGTATCCTGCAGGTCAGCATTTCTAAATGGCATCAAAAACAGAAACATGAACTGTAATTTGAGTTTTTGAAAGATCTTTTTAAAAAACATTTTTGAATAGCTGACATCTTTAGAAAACTCTGGATTGAATTAGTTAATATTTTAACATACAAGTAGGAATTTTCCCCTAGGAACAATAAAAACCATAAACCATGGCTCTCTAATAATAATGTTTACTCTGTGCTTAATAAATTGAATGTAGCAATAATAAGGATGAGCTGCCAAGTCCTTTATCTGGTTGACAAAGACATATCTATTTCAAGTTAATAAGGAATAAGATGCTGGTAAAAACACAACTAATATTTCTGTAGGAGGAACCAAAAAATAGAAATAATAATAATTTCTGTCATTAGGTTTTATCTTCATAGCTATATAAACCATCAGAGAATATGAAGCTCATGCTTTTTCACATGGTAAATCATTAGTTGCCACATTTACTGATGTGCTTTTCTAAAGTTTTATTTGATGGATTATAAAAATAGGGATGACTTGCTCTTAATATGTATGTAATGAAACAATAATCATTGCAAATCGTGTGTTCATGCTGTACTAGGTACTATATACTGGGAGAAAAGAATTAGGTGAGAACTTTGAAAAGTGTCAGAGGGAATATTAATATTGCTAAAACTTCAAGAAGAGTCTAAGAATAAAGGCATATCTTGCTGTATCTAGTTCCAATTATTAAAAATACCATACTCAAAGGAGGGAGACACACTGCTATGGAGTAGAGAGATTGTTAGGCTTTAAATCAGTTTTCTAGAGGTGAATACTTCTCTGGCATTAATTTGCTCTTTTAATTTAGGAAATTGACTTGAAAAAATTGAGCTTCTGTAAAGTGGCCTACTTTATCTGTAACAGTTCTTTCAGTTCTAACTAGATGACCCATAAATTCGCTCTCTAGTTCTGCTGAGGAACAAGAGAAAAAGAACTTAGATGATAACATGTGTGACTTTAGTTAGAATTAAAGACATTTCCTGGAAGTAGGAGAGAGATTCAATATTGGGAAGTGTTTCTAAGAGTAGCCGAGAAGTCATTTGCAGCACATAAGTGAAAAATTTAATTTTCTACACTGACCAAATGAAACTACTGCCTGAAAGCAATGGGGATTGCTGATTTCCATGAACTTCTTTCATTTTTCTTTTAAAAACTTACTGTTTATTCTACTAAGTTGTTCCAATTTTTTCCTCTTTGCCCTTCTCTGTCCAGCCTCTTGTCACTTCCATAGATTTTCCGCATACCATTGTTCATGCTCACGGATTATTCATACATGTTCTTTGACTAGTTCTTTCCCCTTTCCATCCTTCTTCCCTGCCTTCTTTTCTCTGATGGCTGTCAGTCTGTTCCTAGTTTCTATATCTCTGGTTCTGTTTTGCTCATTGATTTATTTTATTTATTAGATTTCTCTTGTAAATGAGATCATATGGTATTTGTCTTTCACCAACTGGCTTATTTCATTCACTTAGCAAAATATTCTTCAATTTCATCCATATTGTTACAAAGGATAGGAATTCCTTCTTTCTTTGTGCTGCATAGAACTCCATTGTGTAAATGTATCACAGGTTTTTGATCCCTTCATCTACAGATGGGAACTTGGGCTGTTTCCCACACTTGCCATTGTACATAATGCTGCTATGAACAATGGGGTGCATAGATTCTTTTGAATTGGTGTTTCAGGATTCTTAGGGTATAATCCCAGAAGTAGATTATTGAGGAGGTAATTTTTACTTGGTTGTATGCTCATGCCCCCTTTATCAAATGTTAATTGACCATTGAGCCATGGGTTTATTTTTGGGCCCTTTATTCTGTTCCACTGGTCTCTGCATTGGTTCTTATGTCTATACCAGACTGGTTTGATTATAGTGGCCTTGTAATATATTCTGATATCAAGTATTATGATCCTTCCTACTTTGTTCTTCTTTCTCAAGATTGCTGAGGTCTAGGTCATTATTATTTCCATATGCATTTTCAATTATTTGTTCTAGATCTGTGAAATATATTATTTTTATTTTGGAAGGGATTGCCTTGGATCTATAGATGGCTTTGGGTAATATGGACATTTGTAATAATGTTAATTCTTCCAGTTTATGAACATGGTGTGTGCTTCCATTTATTTGTACCTTCCTTAATTTCTTCAGTGTTCTATAGTTTTCCAAGTACAGGTCTTTTACCCCCTAGGTTAAGTTTATCTCTTTGTACTTTATTTATTTTTATTTTTTTGTAGGTACAGTAAATAAGATCCCCCACTCCCCCAGTTTCCATTTCTGATAAGTCATTGTTTGTGTTCAAAAATGCCTTTGATTTCTGAATGTTGATTTTGTATCCTGCTATTTTGCCAAATTCACTTATTAGGTTGAGTAGTTTTTCGGTGGAGCCTCTAGGGCTTCCTATGTACATTATCTATCATCTGCAGATAATACCATCTACAGAAGTTTTACTTTCTCCTTTTTAATTTGAGTACCATTTCTTTCTTTCTTCCTTCTTTCCTTCTTTTCTTTTCTTTTCTTCTCCTCTCTCTCTCTCTCTCTCTCTCTCTCTCTCTCTCTTTTTGATTGCTGTGGCTAGGATCTCCAGTACTATGTTGAATTATAGTGTTGAAAGCAGACTTAGATAGTTTTTGAAACATGTACACCTGGCATTTAAGGGTTTTGCCCTTAAACTTTTACATCTCTTAGCATAGAGGAGAAAGAAAGGCTGTATGTTGTTGCTTGAGAGTCTGTACATTTAGACCAAATTTGTATTTGCACTGTCAGTATGTCAACTGAGTGGAAAAAATGTTAATACACTATTGGATTTTTTTCTTTCCTTTTGTTTTTGTTTTGTTATTTGTTATTTATTGATTATTTTGACCCAGCTGTACCAGCACTGAAAACCTCAATTTATGTTAATGACAGTGGGGATTTAAAAAATACCTATATTCTTTCTAATAAACTGTTGGAAGAATTTAAAAACACAAACAAACAAACAAAAGCCTTGTCTGGTTCCTGATCTGAAGGGACATGCTTTTCATTTTTGCCCATTAAGTATAACATCAGTAGGTTTCTTGTATATTGGCTTTATTATGTTGAGGTATGTGCTCTCTATTCCAACTTTGCTGGGTATTTTTATTATAAATATCGCTGGATTTTATCCAATGCTTTTTAGGCATCTATTGATATGATCATGTGATTTTTTGTCTTTCATTTTGTTGATGTGATATATCACATTTATTGATTTGCAAATATTGTATCATCCCTGCATCCCTGGGATAAATCCCTCTTGATCAGGTGTGTGATCTTTTTAATGTATTGTTGGATCCAGTTTGCCAGTATTTTGTTGAGGATTGCTGCACCTATGTTCACCAGAGATATTGATCTGTAATTTTTTTCTTTGTTGTGTCTTTACCTGGCTTTGGAATTAGGATAATGCTGGCCTTGTAGAAAGAGTTTGGGAGTCGTTCTTCTTGAATTTTCTGGAATGGTTTGTGAAGGATAGGTGTTGGTTTTTCTTTGAATGTTTGGTAGAATTTACCTGTGAAAGCATCTGGTCCAGGGCTTTTGTGTGTCAGTCATTTTTAGATTATTATTTCATTTTGCTATCATTCTATTCAGGTGTTCTGCTTCTTCCTGATTCAGCTTTGGAAGATCATGTTTCTAGAAATTTATCCATTTTACCCAAGTTGTCCAGTTTCTTGTCATGTAGTTATTCATAGTAATTTCTTGTAATACTTTGTTTTTGTTTTTTTTTGTTTTTGTTGTTGTTGTATTACATCCTTCCCCTTTTTGCTCCCCTCTGTCCCCTCCCCATCCTCCCACTCCCCCCAAAGTCAATTCCACCTGTTGTCCATGTCCATGGTTTCTTTACACTAGGTTCTTATCTAAACTGTTGCCTTCCCCGCCTCTGCCTCCCCCTCCCCCTAACCCCCTTCCCCCTGACCACTGAAGGCCTATTCACTGTATTCATATATTTGGTTCTGTTTTGCTTGTTGTTAGTTTTGTTCATTATTGTCCTGTACTGGGTGAAATCATATGGTATTTGTCCTTCACTGACTGGCTTATTTCACTAAGCATAATACTCTCCAGTTCCATCCATGTTGTTGCAAAGGGTACAAGTTCCTTCTTTCTTTCTGCTGTATAGAATTCCATTGTGTAAATGTACCAAAGTTTTTTGATCCAATCATCCACTGATGGACACTTAGGCTGTTTCCAGAACTTGGCTATTGTAAATAGTGCTGCTATGAACATAGGTGTGCATAGGTTCTTATGAATTGGTGTTTCAGGATTCTTTGGGTATAGTCCAAGTAGTGGAATCACTGGATCAAAAGGCAGTTCCATTTTTAGTTTTTTAAGGAATCCCCATATTGTTTACCACAGTGGCTGCACCAGCCTACATTCCCACCAACAGTGCACAAGGGTTCCCTTCGCCCCACATCCTCGCCAACACTTGGTGTTTGTTGATTTGTTGATGACTGCCATTCTGACAGGTGTGAGGTGGTAGCTTATTGTGGTTTTAATTTGCATCTCTCTGATGACTAGTGATGTTGAGCATTCTTTCATATGCCTCTGGGCCCTTTGTATATCTTCCTCAGTGAGTTGTCTGTTCAAGTCCTTTGCCCATTTTTTTAATTGGGCTGTCTGTCTCCCTGGTGTTGAGTTGCATCAGTTCTTTATATATTTTGGAGATCAAACCCTTGTCTGAGGTATCATTGGCAATTATGTTTTCCCATACAGTTGGTTCCCTTTGAATTTTGCTGATATTTTCTTTAGCTGAACAGAAACTTTTCAATTTGATATAGTCCCGTTTGTTGATTCGTTCTTTTATTTCCTTTGCCCTTGGTGAAGTATCAGCAAACATACTTCTGCATAGGATATCCAAAAGTTTACTGCCTATATTTTTCTCCAGGACCTTTATGGTGGCACTGCTTATGTTTAAATCCTTTATCCATCTTGAGTTTATTCTGGTGTATGGTGTAAGTTGGTGGTCTAGTTTTATCTTTATACTTTGTATTTTTGTGGCATCAATTGTTACTTCTCCACTTTCACTTCTGATTTTATTTTTTTAGGTCTTTTTATTTCTTGATGAGTCTGGTTAACAGTTTATAAATTTTGTTTATGTTTTCAAAGAACCAGCCTCTGGATTTATTGATCCTTGAATTGATTTTTTAGTCCCTATGTTATTTAATTCTGCTCTGATCTCAATTATTTTATTCCTTCTGCTTGCTCTGGGCTTTATTTGTGGTTGTTCCTCTAGTTTTTTTTACATGTAGGATTAAGTTGTTTATTTGAGACTACTCTATATTCTTTAGGTGGGCGTGTATTGCTATGAACTTTCCTCTGAAGACTGTCTTCACTGTGTACCTTGGACTTTGGGTCTTTTTGTTCAGTTTCTTTTTATTTTTTACAGATACTTTTTGATTTCTGCCTTGATATCATGTTAACCCATTCATTATTTAACAACCTGTTAATCAGCTTTCTTTTATTTGAGTATTTTTCTTAAAATTGGGTTCTAGTTTCAAGACATTGTAATCCAAGAAAATGCTTGATATTATTTTAATTTTCTTGAATTTGTTAAGGCTTGTTTTGTGTCCTACCATGTGGTCTGTCTTTGAGAATGATCCATGTGTTTTTTAGAAGAATATCTATTTTTCTTCTTTGGGATAAAATGTCCTTATAAATATCAATTAACTTCATTTGATCTAGAATGTCATTTAATTCTGCAATAATTTTGTTGATTTTTTATTGCAAGGCTTACCCATTGTTGACAGAAAGTGTTAAAATCTTTTACAATGACTGTATTGCTGTCTGTCTCTTTCTGAAAGCCCTCCAATATTTTCTTTACATGTTTAGGTGCACCTATATTGAATGCATATATTTTCACAACAGTTATATTCTTTTGTTCAACTACTCCCTTAAGTATTATGTAGTGACCTTCTTTGTCTCTTTATAACCATGGCTTTGAAGTCTACTTTTGTCTGATATAAGTATTACTACCTCAGCTTTTTTTTTATGTCCATTTGCATGAAAAAAAAATTTCCCCATTCCTACACTTTGAGCCTGTGTATATCTCTTTTTCTGAGGTGGGTCCCTTGTAGATAGCATGTATGTAGGTCATAGTTTTTTGTTCAATCAGCTGCCCTATGTCTTCTGGTTACAGAGTAGGAGAAAGCCAGTTTGGGGATGGGGGTGGGGTGAGGCCAGGTGGACTAGCCTTTGTCCTTTTCATGCTAAGAAAATAGGAGGGGTCTTACCTAGAAGATAGTGATAAAAAGGCTGACTGTACTGCACAAAATTCTGTCAGTGGTCAGAAGTATTTACTGTACTGTACACATTATGTCAAAGGGGATTTAAAGTAGAGGGCAGCCATCAATCTCCCAGCTCCCACTGATGGCCTTGCAGACAGACACTAAGCCTGAGAACTCACCTGGTTGAGCAGCGGGGAGCAAATGGGGGAAGGGAGATATGCAACTTGCCTAGAGATAGGGAATTATCTGTGATATAAGAGTTGGGGAGTGTACACAGGACACTCCCTTAATTGGGTATAGCAGCTGCCAGGAACTTTGAGTTTATAACTGGAATGCTAAGTTGTGAACTGTTGTGTTTCTGAAATATGGTATCTTTTGCTTGTCTGTTTTAAAGCTAGCCTAATTGTGCAAAACTGTATATTTTGGGAGTGGGATTTAATGGCATAATTGCTTCTTTAATATAAATCTATATAACCTTCAAATAAACAAAATACCTTTCTTTTTCACCAAACTCTGTTATTTAATGTCATTCCTGGTGGCTGGCAAATCGAGCTCATTAAAACTGAAGACCCCCAAGATGCCAGCCTGTGAACCCAAAGGTTGCTGGTTCAATTCCCAGCCAGGGCACATAACCAGGTTGCAAGCCAGGTCTCCAGCCAAGTAAAAGCTGGAGGCAGGTGAAAGGCAACCATACATTGATGTCTCTCTCCTCTGCCTCTCTCCCTTCCCTCTCTCTAAAAATAATAAAATCTTTAAAAAACAAAACTAAACCCAAAGACCCCCAAACATGTTACAATTTGTTTGGCACATGTAATCCACTTACATTTAAGATTATTATTAATAGGTACTTATTCATTGTGATTTTTGCCTTTGTATCTGTGTTCCCCCCTACCTTCAGCATCTTTTACAGTGCTGGCTTGGTTAGATGTACTCTACTGGACTTCTTTTGTATGGGAAGCTCTTTACTTAAGCTTTCATTTTTAATGAAAGTCTTGCTGTATAGTTGCAGGTCCTTGCTTTTCATTACTTCGGATATTTTGTGCCAATTCCTTCTGGCTTGTAGTGTTTCTGTTGATAAATTAGCTAATAGCCTCATCAAAGTCCCCTTGTTTGTTAGTAGCTCTTTCTCCCTTGCTGCTCTTAAGATTTTCTCTTTGTATTTAAATTTCACCATTTTTATTGTAAGGTATCTTTTTCACACATGTCATGAGTGGTCTTCTTTGGGTTCCTCTTGACTGAGGCTCTCTCTATTTCCTAGACTTGAGTGAGTTTTTCCCCACCAAGTCAAGGAAGTTTTCTTTCAATATTTTTTCAAACACATTTTCTATCCCTTGCTCCTTTTCTTCTTTTACTGGTATTTCTTTTCTTCTTCTACTGGTATCCATATCAGGCAAATATTTTTACATTTTATGTTTTTCCAAAACCCCTTTGAACTATCCTTGGTTTTATTTTTGTTTTGAGTCTTATTTTCATTTTGTTGCTCTGACTTGTTTATCTTCTACCTTATTTTCCAACTCACTGATTTGATTTGTTGCTTCATTTCAGATATTGCCTTTTCCAATTAGTTCTTACTCAGGATTTCTGTGTTCTAATTCATGCTGATGTGGATCCCACTGCTATGATTCCTGGATCTCCCATAGCAGGTGCCTTTCAGCCTTGTGGGAAGATTGTGGGTGTGTTCCCCCTCCCCCCAAGCCACTAGTCTGAGTCTATCTGGGATTATTTCCCTGTCCTCAGCACCTAGGAGACTTCCAGAGCCCAGAATTTGGGTCTGCTAAACACCAGGAAGGTATTTCTGTGGCTCTCCCATGATGGGGAAGTACAGTATGTGTACGCTGGCTGGCCACCAGTATCTGATGAACCCTGAGTCTGTTTATGTTGCTGTCTCCTCAGCCAGGGTTAAGATGCAAGATGGAAAAAACAAACAAACAAAAAAAAAAACAATACCAAGACAGAGCAAAAAAAGAACAAAAAAAGTTGCTGAGTGGAGCAAATAGGATTTCAGAAGTTGTGGTGAGGGAATTTCCAGAGGGTGCTGGGAGCAGTATTCCACAGGGTAAGGTAATTGATATTTCTCTGGGAGGGGCTAGATCATCTTAATAAGGATGGTTCTATGGATCCCAGGTATATCCAGGTCCTCAAAATCCCACAGCTGCTCCCCTAAGACTCTCCCCAGTGCCTCCCATTCCTGGCTCTCCTCACATGACTCTAATTCACTCCACCTTCCCTTTGCTGGGGCCCAAGGTGGGTAGTTGCAAACACAAAGCCCTTGCTTTGCCCCTTTTAGGAAAAAAGAAAAAAAAAAAATGATGGTGGATGTCAGAGCATAGAGCCCCCACAGTGTGGACTTCTTGATCTCCTGACATGGAAGCCCTAGAAATGTTACTTGTGTGGGCTACATGGACCCTCCTGTGTATTTGGGTCCTGATCTTTATTGGCCTGTTCATAGGTGGGAGCTTTTTCCGGTATGGCTGATTAATGGGCTCAACCCCTACCACAACCGCCTGTCTTGAGGGGTTTCTAGGTGTGGGTTGGACCCCAGTTGGGGCATGCACAGAAGGCCACCGATCAACACTTCTCTCTTACACCAATGCCTCTCCCCCTCTCTCCCAAATCAATAGATTATATTCTGTATGCATCATCCTCTTTCAAGTCTCATACCATCCTAATGGGGTGAGGGCAGGAAGGGAAGATTCTAGCAGCAAAACTGTAACACGGGACTGTCTCAGGAGGCTATGCTGCTCTCTCCAGTAGGTCTCAGCCTTAAGCTCCTGCTACTCTGCTTCCACCAGGGTACCTGCCACCAGTGCCATCCCAGTGGCCATTCTCCACCTGCTGGGCTCTCAGCTCCTTGGCCAAGCAGTAGCCTCCTCAGTCAGGCTCTGTCCCGGTCATGGTGGTCACGGTTCCCTGCACCCATGACCATGGTGGCAACAGGCCCCTTCCTGGCAAGCACTGCACCTCCTGGAAGTGGCAGGTTGCATGGCCCTGCCTGGGGCAGAGGACACAGACATAATCCAGACATCAAGGCCCAGCTGCTCCAGCTGCTTCTTCCCAAGAAAAATACCATGATTTCCTCAAAATGGCTCTTACTCCCAACTACACAGGCTGACATGCTGGGATAGGCAGTACAGTGGCTCTTCCAGGAAAGCCCTGGCCACCTGCCCCTGAGTGCCCTCGAAGTAGGCAGGCACTTGCACACTCGTGCATGCACCCACACATTCCTCTGTGCACATGCTTACTCACACCCACTCTCACACACACTGAGCTGGATTTTCCAGTCGATTGCTCTGTGGTTTAGCTATGAGACCAGTTTGGGGCTGGGAGCCAGTGGACGGAGTGTCCAGCTGTCTGTAGCCACCTTGGAACCTGTCTATCTCCAGGAGCTTCTTTCAGCCTTCTGAGTTACCACCTACATCGCCAGCCTGGGAGAATCAAAGGGAAACAAAGGTGGACTTTGTTGAAAGCGCAAGGAATTTTATTCAGACTACTGCAGTTGGGGAGAGAGACTTTCATTTAAACTGACCTCAAATCTCCAGAAACAAAAGGTGGGAGGGAGCTGTTTTAAGTGCTGGGGAAGGCTAAAGGAAATGTCCTGAAGGAATGGGAGCAGGGTGGCAGTCAGTGTGGTGGGGCCACCTGTGTCTAAAAGGGGTGGTTTTGAAGTTAGGCTCCTACCCTGCCCCCAAAACTGGGAGACTGACTTAGCCTCATTTTAAATTAATTAATTGTTTACATTGCTACAATTCTTGCATTTCTCCTCTTCTCCTCCCTCACCCAGCACCACCCTCTCCCAACACCAAGGCAATCCCCACATTGTTGTTCCTGCCCTTGGGTTGTGCATAAATATTCTCTGGTTAATCCCTTCACCATATTTCATCCTAACCCCCCACCCCTTTCCCGCAGATGTCAGTTTGTTCTATGTATCCAAGTTTCTATTACTATCTTGTTGGTTAGCTTTTGTGTTAATCAGATTCCACATATAAGTGAGATCATGTGGTATTTTTCTTTCTCTGACATGCTGAATTCACTTAGCATAATTCTCTCCAGGTCTATCCATGCTGTATCATCAATAAATCAACAGACACCAAGTGCTAGTGAGGATGTGCAAAAAAGGGAACCCTAGTGTACTGTTGGCAGAAATGCAGACTGATGCAGCCACTGTGGAAAACAATATGGAGTTTCCCTAAAATAGGATGGAACTCCCTTTTGACCCAATAATTCCACTTCTGGGAGTATACCTCAAAGATCTCAAAACACCCATATAAATATATATGCACCTCTACGTTTATAGCAGCACTATTTACAATAGCCAAGATTTGGAAACAGCTTGAGTGCTCATCAGTGGGTCAGTGGATCAAAAAGCTATGGTTCATTTATACAATGAAATACTTTGCATTATTAAAAAAAAAAAAAAAAGAAAGAAAGGAAGGAAGAAAGAAAGAAAAGAAATCCTTACCTTTTGCAACAGCATGAATGGACTCTAGCCTTCTTGATGGTTACATTTCAAATGGATGTCTTCCAGGCTCTTGAGAAAGACATTCCTGGGTTGTCCAAGGTGCATCTCAAAAGGACAGAGGGAGGATTTATAATTGTATGCTTTCTCAAGTAAATGCTTTAAGAAAAAGGAGGTTAGCAAATTATAGTCTGGTTTAGGCTAGAACACAGAGTAAATTCTTTGGCAATATTGCTCTTTCTTCAGAAGGCAGTTTAAAGGGTATGTGGTTGTCATCCTAGGGATAAGATCTTGAGCTGACAGAGCCACGAATCTTCACCTGTATGGGGAGGCAGTGTGTGCAGTGGTCTGCGCTGAGCACATTTGTTCTGGGAGTCTGCAGTTTTCAGAAGACAAACTGTAAAATTACCCCATCATATTTTTCCAGAAGTTCCTTCATCAGAATTACAACAATTTTCACAAATTTTAGCATTAATTCTTAAAATTGAGTTGCAAGAAAGATGGAAAATTAGGAAACTGCCATGTTAGAACTGCTGAAACACACCTGGTTTAATGTATTTACCACTAGGTGGAACTCTCATCATATAAGAAATAATACTTGTAAAATCAATAATATTGACTTTATATATAAAAAATTATAGTTACTTTCTGTCTTAAAATTGTTTTCCCCTTACACTCAAATGAAAAGCCTGACCCTCAGAACACTTGAGATTTCTACATGTAGTTTTTAGAAAATTGTCAAGTCCACTTATTTTGTTAGGTGTTCAATAATTTATATGGACTTTTTATACATCATATAACAAAAAAGAAAATTCAATAAATATGTGGGTGATATAAAATAAATATGTGGTTTGTTTCTGGTAAAATGAATTATATACTTTAAATTCTACAATGTAATGGGTTATGTAAAAAGTTTTAAAGTGTTTCAAAAATGTAAAACAGGAATGAAGGGAAATGTTATTGTAAAATAGATAAATGGCAGTTTTGCATCTCCATTTTTACATCTTAATGTATTTTTTTGCTTATAACTATGGGTATACTTAGTGGGAAAAAAAAAGTTTAAAACACTTTCTCTAAAAATCCCCTTTAAAGATCTCAGCTCCAAAGAGGAATAATAGTACTCGGTCTTTTGATTGGTCATTCAGGAGCCTGGTTTTCTGTTATGAATGTATTATTTATACACGTATATGTATAGCCTCCCCTTATCCAGGATTTTTCTTTCTGTGATTTCAGTTACTGAATTCTGAAAATATTAAATAGAAAATTCCAGGAATAAACAATTCTTAAGTTTTATATGGCATGCTGCTTTGAGTAGCTTAATGAAATTTCACAATGGTCCACTCCATCTCATCCAGGACACAAATCACCCTTCGTCCAGTACATCCAGGCTGTATATGCTATGTGCCTACAGTAGCCATATATTTAAATTATTTTCTATTATTGTATACATTCATATTTTGTACTAGTTTCAGATATACAGGGTGCATGTGATAAATTGGCAAAATTTTAGTGAAACAACATACCACAAAAGTGTTATATTTTGAAATAATTTTATTCTTATATGTAAATACATAAATATAGTCATTATTTTTTTAATTGTTCAAAAAAGTCTCCATTTGCTGCAATAATAGACTCCAACTTCAGAATCTTGAGCACACTTTAAGATGTGCTCAAGACACATGGACATCATCATGTTTTCAATCTAAGCTTTAACAGCCTCTTTATTGGAATAAGGTTGTTTATTAACTTCTCTCTCACAAATGCTGCATACATAACAGTCTAATGGATTTGCATCTGGTGAACTAGATGGCTAGATTTCCTTTGACCAGAATTCAGGAACATTGACATTGAAAAATTCTTGCACCTTTTTGGCATTATGTGCTGGTGCACCATCTTGTTGGAAGATAAAATGATGTCCATTTGCAACTTGCTTCATCCACAGTACAACTACTTCTCTCAAAATGTCAAGGTAAGCATCCTGGATCTTCATTGATCCAAGAACTTGTGCGATCCTTGCGTACTTTATGCTTATGTTGGTGTGGTGACATCAGGATCAGAATCATACACTTTCTTCATGTTGTAAAGTGTATGTAAAGGGATGTTATTGAATTTCTTTAGCAGTTCTCCCTGCATGCAATCCAGAAATTATGGTTGCTTTAACATATTCCTTCAACATGATGGTTGTTCTCAGAATTTAATACTTTATCTCTGAAACAATGATGTTAAATCATAACCTTAGACCATAGTTTTTCAAAATTAATAAGAAGCACATGAAATAAGGACATGCAAAGTTATTGCCAATGTATCGCTCACACCCTGTATAGTATACTGGTTAGAAAACCATATACTTTGCAAGGTGTTCCCCATGATATTTTCAGTATCATATGGCACAATACATAGTCATTGCAATACTGCTGGCTACATTCCCTTCCTACCTGTACTTCATGTTCCCATAAACACTCTGCAACAACCAATCTGCATTTCTCAATACCTTCACCTTCCTCACCCAGCTCCCCAGTGCCTGCTCCCCTATGGCAGCTATCACTCTTTTCTCTGTATCTACACATCTATCTGAATCCTATTAGTTTTTTCAATTTGTTTTCCAGATTCTCTATATCAGCAAAATCACACAGTACTATCTCTCTCTGACCAATTTATTTCACTTAGTATAATGCCATCTAGGCCCATCCATGTTGTTACAAATAATAAGATTTTATTCTTTTTTTAAATGATCAAGTAAAATTCCATTTTATATATGTAGCATGACTTTTTTATCCACTCATCTATTGACGGGCTCTTGACTTGCTTCCATAGCTTGGCTACTGTAAATAATGCTGCAGTGAACATAGGGTTGCCTATATTATTTCAAATTAGTGTTTTGGGTTTCTTCATATTGTTAGCACCCATCTTGATTATCAATTTGACTATCATGGGAACCTGTATTTTAGTTATTAATGCCTCTGAAGTGCAAGAGTAGTGATGCTGGCAATTCAGATATGCCAAAGAGAAACTGTGAAGTCCTTCCTTTAAGAAGGTGGCATGAGTAGCCACCATTTGTAAATTGCTTTGTAGCTCATGTTGGGTGGCACTGAGCAGAAAGAATATACATAGTAATTGATTTTGGCCCACACCTCTTGGTAGGCTCCAGGGTCAGCACACCTGATAGATTGCTTCAGTCCATGTTGAAACACCACCCAACTATCTCCATAAGTGACACACTCCAGTGATGGAATCAATGGGCAGCAGAGGCCTGATGAATTGTCCTCCTGTGTGGGATGGGCCCCTGCACAGCTGACCCTCCACAGTGGTTAGTGGTCATAGACAGTCCTTGCAGCTGATTGAACTGGGGGTATATCCCTACCATTGATATACCAATAGCAATCAAGGTTCCACTACAACAGGAGAAAATGCACAGCTTATACAAGGTGGGGTTACCCCTGGAATTCCCAGTTTGGGTGATTACGGAGTCTGTGCCAGTGGACCCTGTAAACACCTACTACATAATGCCACTCTACCAAGCCTGGGAAATGTAGAAGCTCTACCACATAGTTAGAAAAAAACACAGGATGACTGTCAAAATGAAAGGACAAATAAATAAATCCCAAGTGAAAGAATAGTACAAAACTCTAGAAAAAGAACTGAACAAAATGGAGACAAATAATCTAATAGATGTAGAGTTCAAAACACTGGTTATAAAGATGTTCAATGAACTTACTGAGAACTTCAGCAACATGGAAACTATAAAAAAAAGGAACAATCAGAAATGAAGAGCACACCAACTGAAATTAAGAATAATTTATAGGAAATCAACAGTAGAGGTGATGAAGCTGAGAATTAAATCAGCAATATGGAATATAAGGGAGCAAGAAACACTCAATTTCAAGCATACTATTTGTAAAATGGGGGTTCCCAGATGAGAAGAAACAGAGCAAAGGATTGAAAATATATGAGAAAAAAAAATGACAGGAACTTCCCTATCTGGTGAACAAGATAGACATACAAGTCCAAGAAGCAGAGTGAGTTCCAAATAAGATGAACCCAGAGAGGCCCCTAAGATACATAATAATTAAAATGTAAAAGTTTAAAGACAATGAAATTAAACAGAATGAGAGACTCTTAAAAGCAGGAAAAAAAAAAAAAAGAAAGAAAGAAAGAAAGAAAGAAAGAAAGAAAGAAAGAAAGAAAAAGAAAAGAAAATTCAGTTACTTACAAGTGAGCTTCCATAAGACTGTCACATGATTTCCTAACTAAACTATGCAGGTCAGAAGAAATTGACAAGAAGTAGTCAAAGTAATGAAAAACAAAGAACTACAACCAAGATTACTCTACCCAGCAAGCTATCATTTAGAATTGAAGAACAGATAAAGAGCTTCTGGAACAAGAAAAAGCTAAATGAGTTCATTACCACCAAACCAGTATTACATGGCATTTTAAAGGTCTTCTTTAAGAAGAAGAAGAAAAGGATAAAAATATGAACAATAAAATGGCAATATATACATACCTACCAACAATTGAATCTGAAAGAAAACAAAATAAGTGGGCAAGCTGAACAGAAACAGAGTCATAGATACAGAGAAAATATTGACAGTTGCCAGATGGGAGACCAGTTTGTGAAACAGGTGAAAAAGGTGAAGGGATTAAGAAGTACAAATTTCTTGTTATAGAATAGTCATAGGAACATATAGTACAGCATAGATTATAGTCAGTTGTAGTCTAATAACTATATATGGTGTCAGAAAGGCATGAAATTTATTAGGATGATAACTTAGTAAGTTACATAATGTGTAATTCCTGGGGTATACACCTGAAACTAGTATAATAATGTATGTCAACTACAGTTGAAAAATAGAAAATGATTTAAATTTAAAAAAAAGGCTACATATTTAAAAATTTAATGTATATTGCCAATTTGACCTCCAAGAAGTTTTGACAGTCTTCTAATAGACTATGACAATGACTATTTTTCTATACTTCCTTGTCAAAGTTGAATATTGGCAACTTTTCCCTATCTCATGGGTGGAAAATTATATTCTCTTTACTGTTTTTGATTATGAATAATGTTGGTTTTTTAAAAAGTGCTTATTAGACATTTGCTTTTCTTTTTAAGAGCATTATCTATATTTTTTACCTGTTTGAGAATAATTTATTATTCATCTTTATGTAATTGATTTTAGGCACTCATTATGCACATTAATTTTTTATTAAATATTATTGCTCTTGCTTGCCTCTCAAGAAAAGTAGTTGGAACTTTTTGACCATATGGTAAGAAACAATCACATTCTGAGGTTACTAATAACTGGAGACAGCCTCTATGCAAATTAGCTAATCCACAGGGAGCTCTAGATAACTCCACCTGCCTTGCACTAGCTGCCTCAGTTCACCTATCTGCTCTTTGCTTTGTGACTCTAACAGGCAGCCTTCTCTACTTTGGAGCTCTAAGGAACTAAGAGTTCTGTGTTGCATCTGTCAGTGTATTGCATCCTTCCATCAAAAAAATCTCCAAATCTTATAAAACAAAGGTGAAGGCAGTAACTTCCATGCTGTCTGTTGTCACTTCTAGGTCCCTCTTTCTTTCTGGTCCATGCTGAGTATTATGCCACTTTTCTCTTTTCTTATGATCATTGCCTACCAGTATCTACATCTTATCCTTCCCCTGTTTTAATATATTAAACACTCATAGTTTACATATGACTACAACCTTGAATATTATTGTAGCAATCAGGAAACCTTAATGTTAATCAAATTCTTTAATACTTTACACTTAGAGCTCCTCAGTCTCCCCAACCACATTCCACTTAAAAATTCAGCCACTTACTTTCATCACCACTTAAAAATTTTTATGTTTGTGGGATGTGTTTTTAAGATCTGACTTAAGAAATTTCCCATACCTTGTATTTGTTTTTACTTACTGTACCACTTAGTAGCTTATATCTCTCTATTTTTCTAGATTGTTGTCTTTCACTTGCCTGCTTAATAAATTGGAATCCATATATTTTAATAAAACACTAACACACTTTGTTAATGTGTAGGCTGGGAGAAATTGCCTAACATGTCAATCTACAAAGGTCATTAATGCCAAGGTTCCACTGAAAATGTAAGGAGGTGGAAATAAAATTATTTACAGAAATTCTTTCAGAAAGCATATTATTTGTGGCTGAAGAACATTTGGTATGCTCTTCAAGTTTATGTGTTTTTGCTTTAGTGAAATACATAGTGACCCTTATGAAAAAATAATTGATTCAATGAAATGCACTTTTACTTTGTGGTGAATGCAAGTTTGAGGCCTGAGCTTAAGTAATTTCTTGATAAAATAAACAATAGTTATTCTCTTAATTCTTCCTTGTCTAATTGTGGCAATCAGCTCTTCTTCTGAACACATATTGAAAAAAACACTTAAAAAATAACCTACCTGAAGTTTTCCTTGGGTGCTTACATACTTCGTCCAGATAGAAAACTTCCTGTCTCTTTAACCTTCAGCTAAGCTCGAGCTGTTATCCCTCCAAAGACTGAGCAATAAATACTAAATTATTGAACCAAGGATAAAATAAATCATTTTGACTAGACTTATTGTTTGGAAACAGATTAACTTTGGGGAGGGCTATAAACATGAAAAAAATAGTCTGGTTATATAAAATTAAATTTTTCATTAAAGTATACATACAGGTTCTCTGTCTGTCTATCTCTTCTCTCTTTCTCTCTCTCTCTCTGTCTATCCAGTTTCACTGAATTCAGACTGTATGTCTTTCTAAACACTGCTATACCAAGTTAATGATTTTATTTATTTTTAATTATATTTTATTGATTATGCTATTACAGTTGTCCCAATTTTACCCCTCACCTCCATGCACCCAGCTTCCTCGTTCTCCCTCAGGCAAGTTCCAACACCATTGATCATGTCCCTGGGTCATGCATGTAAGTTCTTTGGCTACTCAATTTTCTATACTGTGCTTCACATCCCCATAGCTATTTGTACATTTTTTTTGTCTGTCTTGGGGGAGGGGGAAGAAGGGGAGAAAGAAAGGGAAGGTTCTAGTCAAGGAACCTTCCTTGACTAGTATAAATGTCCCATGGACATGGACAACAGAATGGGGATTAACTGAGGGAGAGCAATGGGGAAAAAATGGGACAACTGTAATAGAACAAAAATGAAAAAATGAAAAAAAAGAATTAAAGATCAGTGAGACAAAACAAAATCCCCTCATATCTTTACCCACTTCTCCACACCCTCCTCCCTCCTGGCACCCATCATAGCACTCTCCATATCCATGATTCTGTCTCCATTCCTGTTTGCTTAGTTTGTGTTTTAGATTCAATTGTTGATAGATATATACTTATTGTCACTTTATTTGTTCATAGTTTTGATCTTTTTCTTGAATAAGTCCCTTTAACACTTTACATAATAGTGATCTGGTGATGATGAACTCCTTTAGATCTTTCTTGTCTGGGAAGCTCTTTTTCTGCCTTTCAATTCTAAATGACAGTTTTGTTGGGTAGAACAACCTTGGCTGTAGGTCCTTGCTTTTCATGACTGAATACTTCTTGCTAATCCCTTCTAACCTAAAAATATTTTTTTTCTTTTCTTTTTTTAAAAAATTTTCAAAGAAATCAGCTGATAGTCTTATAGGAACACCCCTGTAGGTAACTGTTTTTCTCTTGCTGCTTTTAAGATTCTTTCTTTATTCTTAACCTTTGGCATTGTAATTATGATGTGTCCTAGAGTGGACCTTTTGCATCTATCTTTTTTGGGACTCTGTGCTGCCTGGACTTGCATGCCTATTTCCTTCACCAAATTAGGGAAGTTTTCTTTCATTATTTTTCTTGCTCTTCCTCTTTTTCCTTCTGGCACCCCTATAATGTGAATACTGAACCTTTTGAAGTTGGCCCAGAGGCTGCTTATACTTTCCTCATTTTTTAAAATTCTTTTTCTTCCTATTGTTCTTATTGCTTGCTTTTGTTCCTTATGTTCCAAATCATTGATATGATTCTCAGCCTCATCCACTCTACTATTGTTTCTTTGTCAATTGTCCTTTCAATTAGTGTATTCTTTATTTATGACTGGGTCTTTTTTACGCCATTGAAGTTCTCCCTAAGCTCCTTGAGAAGCCTTATAACCAATAGATTGCTTATCTCCATTTCATTTAGTTATTTTTTCTGGAGTTTTGATCTGTTCTTTCATTTGGGTCGTATTTCTTGCTCCTATTCAGTTTCTCTTTTTATGCCACAGGTGCTTTTCAAGCAGCTACCCCATTTCTGGAGCTCAGAGGGAATGAGTCTGAATAGTCCATGTGTGAGTTATTTAAAAGAAACTGCTTGGGACTACTGAAGTTTCTCCCAACAACTTAATCCCCAATTGTTTTGGCAATCAGGTGTTATGGGGACTTACCTTCCTGAAACTTCCTGGAACCCTGGGCTGGGGTGTGGGGCTGGGATTCCTTGCAGCTAAGATATTATTCCTGAATTTTTATCCACCACATGTGAGTGTGGGACCAGCCTGTTCTGTGTCTCCACCCCTCCTACCAGTCTTGATGGATGTGGTTTCTTTAATTCTATGGTTGGAATTCCATCCAGTTCGATTTCTGACAGTTCTGGGTGATGGTTGCTCTATATTTTAGCTGTAATTTTGATGTGTTTGTGTGAGGAGGCAACCTGTGTTTACCTATGCTGCCATCTTGAACAGAAGTCAGTGATATTAAAGTTATAGTCTTCTAATTGACTATGAGCCCTTTAAAAAGCATTTCTGTAAATTACAGGTACTACCTGACCAGGATTGTATTTAATTACCCCTAGTATATATTTCAGCTCTAAGTCCTTCTTGCTTAATATGTCATATTTACTTAAAATTTTTTTTGTTCCATATAAATTTAAATCCATATATTTCTGGTGTCTATTTATATCATCTGTAATGAGAATATGACAATATGTGTCTGTATCCATAGAAAGTGATGGTAGTCTTACATCAATATTTTATCATAGTCAGACAGCAATTTCAGTGACTGTATTTTCTATACCCAACACAATGAAGAGTGTACAGAGAATTATTGAGGGATTTGATGTTTTCCTTCTTAAAAATTAAAGTAGCAAAATGGTGAAGGAAAAAGAAAAAGACCTATCTACAACTACTTATTGAATGTTTTTAGGTGTGAGAACTTATAGTAGCTATCAGGTTGTGATCATTGGTGTAACTAAATTAGGGTAGAATGCTATACAAAACTCCTTTTCTTAAAATATGATCCATACCACCTACATTTCCCTCTTCTAATAGAAACATCACATTAATGCTGTTAGAGGCTATTTTATTTGTTAGATATTGAGGTTTATAAAAGTCCTGTGAAAGAGAGAGAATAAAAATTATTCATATTATCCATTTAAAAATACTTTTCACCTGAGAAGTTCAGGTACTATATTCATGCATATAGTCAATGGAAAGTTGGTTATTATTTTGTAAATGCTTGCTCCACTTAGTAGTCTAACATTTACTGGTGTTGTCCAATAGTAAAAGAGAGTATTTTGTAGACAATCTTAGAATTACTCTTTCATATATAGAGGTATTTAATCTTGATCATAAAAAGAAATTTGGATGATCATGAATGAATTGTTTAGTGTCTTTTATTACAGTTTGATCATTTTAAAATGTATTTTATTGATTATACTATTACAGTTGTCCCAACTTTTCCCCCTTTGCCTCCCTTGGACAAATACCTCCCTCCCTCCTTTGTAATGGATAATAATAGGACTTACTGTACTATTATTAGCATATGATGAAATAATACATGGAAATGGTTAGAATAATGCTTAGCAATGGCAAATAATCAATAAACGTTCATGTATTTACCTGTAAGAATGTTTAAGTGTTTACTACATCAGAAGTTTCCTGCCCTGAGACACTTTTAGACATTCTGCTCATAGCAGTTAATGCCGTTCTCTTAAAATAAAAACAAAACAAAAACAAATAACATAACTTACAAAAATATTTATGATACTGCTGAAACAACAAAAACATCAAAAACAAACTTTCTGTGGCTTAGTGCAATCCAATATTATTTCTCACTCATATAACAGTCAAATGCATTTGTTTCTATTTAGTGGGCAGCCTCTGGGAGTCCACTACCATTTTCTTAAAAACAAAAAATAAAAAACTGTGGCCTCAAAAGTATAAATATCACTGTTGTGACTATTCTGTTGATGAAATCTATTCATGTATCTACACCTCAGTTCAAAGATAGGTGGGTAATATAGTCTATATTTAGGTTCTGCCTGCCCTGACAGGGGAAGCTCCAATTTTTGATGAAGCTAGCCATCTTTCATAGAGTCTCTACTTAAAACCAAGTGTTTGAGTCAATGGTTCTTCTGCATTTAAAGTGACAGCAATTCATGATTATGGCACATTTGCTACATCTACATGAAGGAAAAAACCAACTTCTTTTTCCTTCTAGGAATTTTTGCATTTGGTCAAATAGCTGACTCTTTTCAGAACAATTTCTGAATAATTGATCATTTCTTGAAAGCAGGTTTGATAAACTGCAAGAAAAATAAATGGGTGTCTCTATTGAATTAAGGAGAGAAGGCAGAAAGAAGAAGGGGAAGAGGAGCATTTACAAGCTTTCAACTGGCCTCTCAGTGTGGTTGAGACTGAATTATTTGCCCACATTTGTGATAAAACTATACCTTTCCAAATTAATTCTCCTTATGATCATTGAATTTCACACAACCCATGCCTGTAGAGGAGATCACAGTCTGTTGCTCTGATAGAGGCATGTTAATCGACAATCTCTTCTGGCATGCTAAGATCCTGAACCACATTCACATTTATCTATATAAAAATACATAGAATGATTCTATTTCTGCACCATATAAGTGGGTTTATTTTTAGAACTTATTCTTAAAACAGAATGTCTTGGCTTTGATTTGACAGGGGAAGCTATTTCTTCTAAACAAATAACAGCTTTTCCTAGTTTCAATTCTTGTGTATTCCACCCACCCAGCTTTTCCCTAGCCCGCTCTCATCTACATTGTTGTTTCTTGCCACTGTCTTTGTCCCTCTCCTTTATGTACACAAATAACCATTTATTAGTCATATTTCTGAAGGAAAGGTCACCACACTACATGAGGAGGAGTCTGGGCATGCTCAAATACATATCATTTCTTTTTCCTTCTTTTTAATTTTTACCTTAAAAAGTTGTTGTATTACTTTTATCCCATCTCCCACCCCGCCCCACACTGCTTTCCCCTGCCCCACCCTCCTCATTCCCCCTCCCACAGTCGATCCCACATGTTGTCCATGTCCATCGGTCATCCATGCTAGTTCCTTAACTAAACTGTTCTCCATCTTTGCCTCTTTCTCCCCTTCCCCCCTCTTTCCAACCCTTGCACACTGAAAGTCTGTTCCTTATTTCCATGTCCCAGGTTCCGTTTTGCTTGTTTGCTTATCTTGTTTATTAGTCTCTTGTATTGGGTGAGACCATATGGTATTTGTCCTTCACTGACTGGTTTATTTCACTAAGCATAATAATTTCCAGTTCCATCAACGTTGTCAGAAAAGATAGGAGTTCCTTCTTTCTGCTGCAGAGTATACCATTGCATAAATGAACCAAAGATTTTTGATCCGTTCATCCACTGGTGCGCACTTAGGTTTTTTCCAACACTTGGCTATTGTAAATAGCACTGCTATGAGATAGGGGTATATAGGTTCTTCTAAATTGGTGTTTCAGGGTATAATCTTGGGATATAATCCTAGCAGTGAAATCACTGGGTTAAAAGGCAGTTCCATTTTGAGTTTTCTGAGGCAATTCCATACTGTTTTCCATAGTGGCTGCACCAGTCTGTGTTATCACCAGCAGTGCACCAGGGTTCCCATTTCTCCACATCCTCACCAGCACTTGTTGTTTGTTGATTTGTTGATGATGACCATTCTGACAGGTGTGAGGTGGGATCTTACTGTGGTTTGAATTTGCATCTATCTGATGGCTAGTGAGATTGAGCATTCTTTTCTGTGCCTTGGGCCCTTTGTATGTCCTCAGAGAGCTGTCTCTTCAGGTCCTTTACCCATTTTTTAAATTGGATTTTCTGTCTCTCTGGTGTTGAGTCACGTTAAGTTCTTCATATATTTTGGAGATCAAACCCTTGTCTGAGGTATCATTGACATATATGTTTCCCATATAGTAGATTCCCTTTTTTAAAATTAGTTAATTTATTTTTAAAGATTTTATTTATTATTTTTAGAGAGAGGGGAAGGGAGAGAGGCAGAGAGGGAGAGAGACATCAATGTATGGTTGCCTTTCACCTGCCTCCAGCCACAAATTTGGCTGGAAACCTGGCTTGCAATCTGGTTATGTGCCCTGGCTGGGGAATTGAACCAGAGACCTTTGGTTTTGCAGGCCAGTGCCTTATCCACTGTGCCAGGGCCTTATAGATCTATCCTTATGCCAGTACCGAACTGTTTTGATTACAGTGGCCTTGTAGTATAGTTTGATATCTGGTATTGTGATTCTTTTTACTTTGTTCTTCATTCTCAAGATGGCTGTGGCTCAAGATAGTCATTTTTGGCTCCATTTAAATTCTGAAGTATTTTTTCTAATTCTGTGAAATATGTCATTGGATTTTAATTGGGATTGCACTGAATCTATAGATTGCTTTGGGTAGTATGTTAATTCTTCCCATCCATGAACATGGTATATGCTTCCATTTATTTGTCTTCCTTAATTTCTGTCTTCAATGTTCTGTAGTTTCCTGAGTACAGGTCTTTTACCTCCTTGGTCAAGTTTATTCCTAAGTATTTTATTTTTTCTTGTTGCTATGGTAAATTAGATTTGTTTTCTGGCTTCTATCTCTGAAGTTTCATTATTGGTATACAAACATGCTTTTGATTTCTGAATATTGACTTTACATTCAGCTATTTTGCTACATTTGCTTATTAGGTCAAGTAGGTTTTTAGTGGAGTCTATCGAGTTTTGTATGTGCACTATCATGTCATCTGCAAATAATGACAGCTTGGCTTCCTCCTTTCCAATTTGTATACATTTGATTCCTTTTTATTCTCTGATAGCTATGGCTAGAACTTCCAAATTGATGTTGAACAGAAGTGGAGAAAGTGGACAGCCTTGTCTTGTTCCTGATCTTAAGGGGAAAGCTTTTAATTTTTGCCGGTTGAGTATGATCTTGGCTTCAGGTTTCTCACAGATGGCCTTTATTATGTTGAGGTATGCTCCCTCTATTCCCATTTTGCTGAGCATTTTTATCATAAATGTTGCTGTACTTTATCAGATGCTTTTTCAGCATCTATTGATATGATGATATGGTTTTTGTCTTTCCTTTTGTTTATGTGGTGTATTGCATTTATTGATTTGTGAATGTTGTACCATCCTTGCTTCTCTGGAATGAGTCCCATTTGATCATGGTGTATGATCTTTTTAATGTATTGCTGGATCTAATTTGCTAGTATTTTGTTGAGAATCTAATACCTATGTTCATCAGAAATGTTGGCCTATGTTTTTTTTTTTTTTCTTTCTTGTGTCTTGACCTGGTTTTGGGATTAGAATAATATTGACCTCATGGAAAAAGTTTGGGAGTCTGCCCTCTTCTTGGATGTTTTGGAATAGGTTGAGAAGGATAGGAGTTAGTTCTTCCCTAAATGTTTAGTAAACTTCACCTGTGTAGCCATCTGGTCCGGGGCTCTTGTGTGCTGGGATATTTTTGATGACTGCTTCTATTTCACTAGTCGTTGATCTATTCAGGCTTTCTGCTTCTTCTGGATTCAGTTTTGGTAGATTATACATTTCCCCAAATTTTTCCATTTCAATTAGGTTGTCAAATTTCTTGTCATTTGGTTGTTTATTGAACTTTATTATAATCCTTTTTATTTCTGTGGTATCAGTTGTGATTTCTCCTCTGTTGTTTATGATTTTGTTTATTTGGGTCCTCTCTCTTTTTTCTTGATGAGCCTGGTTAAAGGCTTGTCAAATTTGTTTATTTTTTCAAAGAACCAGCTCCTGGATTTATCAATTCTTTGAATTGTAGGTTTAGTCTCTAAGTCATTTAATTCTGCTCTGATCTTAATTATTTCTTTCCTTCTACTTGTTCTGAGCTTTGTTTGATGTAGCCCCTCTAGTTCTTGTAGCTTTATGGTGAGGCTGTTTGTATAAGCTTCTTCTAATCTTTTTTAGTAGGCTTGTATTGATATGGACTTCCCTCTTCCCACAGCCTTTGCTGTGGTCCATAAGTTTTGGGCTATTGTGAATTCATTTTCATTTGTTTCCAGAAACTTTTTGATTTCTTCTTTGAGCTCATTTTTAACCAATTCATTCCTTAATAACATGTTATTCAGTCTCCATGAATTAGAATGTTTTTGGTTTTTTCTCTTGAGGTTGGTTTCTAGTTTCAAGCCATTGTTATCTCAGAAGATGCTTGGTGTTATTTAAATTTCCTTATATTTGTGGAGGCTTGTCTTGTGTGTTACCAAGTGGTAACTTGAGAATGTTCCATGTGCACTTGAAAACAATGTGTATTTTGCTTCCTTGGGGTTAAAAGTTCTGTATATATCAGCTAAGTCCATTTCATCTAGAGTGTTGTTGAATGCCACAATATCCTTGGTGTTTTTTTGCATGGAAAATCTGTCCATTGTTCATACTGTGGTATTAAAATTCCCTACTATTAGTGTGTTGCTGTCCATATCCTTCTTAAAGCCCTCTAAGATTTTTTTTTATATATTTGGGTGCTCCTATGTTGGGTGTATATATGTTTACCAGGGTTATATCTTCTTGATGGATTGTTCTCTTAAGTATTATGAAATATTCTTCTTTGTCTTTTTTTATGGTCTTCATTGTAAAATCTATTTTGTCTGAAATAAGTATTGCTACCCCAGCCTTTTTTTAATGTCCATTTGCTTGAAATATATTTTTCCTTTTCTTCACTTTCAGTTTGTGTCAATTTTCTCTTCTGAGGTGGGTCTTTTGAAGACAGCATATATGTGGGTCCTATTTTCTTATCTGTTCGGCTAACCTATGTCTTTTGATTGGCACATTTAATCCATTTATGTTTAAGGTTATTATTGACAGATACTTATTCATTGCCATTTTTCCCCTTTGTACCTGTGTTCCTCTCTGTCTCTTTCTGTTTCTTCATCTTTTTAAAGCTGACCCTTTAGCATACCTTGCAATACTGATCGGGTGGAGATGTATTCTTTTAGCCTTCTTTTGTCTGGGAAACTCCTCATTTAAAATCTTCCATTTTAAATGAGAGCCTTGCTGGGTGGAGTATTCTTGGTTGCAGACCTTTGTTTTCTATTACTTGGAATATTTTTTTGTCATTCCCTTCTGGCTTGTATTGTTTCTGTTGATAAATTGTTTTATAATCTTATCAGAACTCCCCTTATATGTTATTAGTTGTTTCTCTTTTGATGCTTTTAGGATTCTCTTCCCCTTGTCTTTGAAATTTGCCATTTTAGTTATAATGTGTCTTGGAATGGTTCTGTTTGGGTTCATCTTTATTGGGATCCTCTGTGCTTCCTGAACTTGAGTGATGTTTTTGCTCATCAGGTTAGGGAAGTTTTCTATCATTACTTTTTCAAACAGGTTTTCTATGCCTTGTTTCTCTTCTCCTTCTGGTATCCCTATGATACAGATATTGCTGCATTTCATGTTGCCCTGAAGCTCTCTTAAAACCTCTTAATTTTTTCAGTCTTTTTTCATTATGTTGCACTGTCTTGGAATATTTTTCTACATTGTCCTCCAGCTCACTGATCTGATCCTCTGCTTCCTCTAGCCTGCTGTTGATTCCTTCTACTGTATTCTTCAATTCAAAATTATAGTCTTCATTTCCTCCTCGCTCTTACTGATAGTTTCTATGCCCTTTTTAATGCTGATGTAGTTCTCAGTAAGTTCCTTGTAGCTTCCCTGGAGTTGTTTGAAATTCCCCTGGAGTTGTTTGTAGTTTCCTTTGAGCTGGCTAAGCTCATTAAGCTTCTCTATCATCATTATTTTGAATTCTATATCTGATAGTTTGCTTGCCTCTCTTTTATTTAGTGATCTTTCTGGGGATTCCTTTGCTCCTTTAGGCAATGGACTATTTCTTTTTCTTCACATTTTTAGGTATCTTTCTTTTTTTTAACATTCCTTTTTTTAATATATTTTATTTATTTTGCTATTACCATTGTCCCAATTTCCCTCACTTTTTCCCCCCTCCATCCAGTACCCCATTTTCTCCAGCAATGCCCCCCTTAATTCATGCCCATGAGCCATGCATGTAAGTTCTTTGGCTCCTCTATTTTCTTTGTTATTGCTTTTGCTTTTTAGATTGGGCTTTTCTTGAGTTCCTGTCTTTGTGGTATGACCTTCTATCATGTAGAGGTACACTTTCTTTACTTACTGGATTCACCTCTGGTGATGTCAGATGAGGCCTAGTCAGCCTGTTGCAACCAATCAGAGATCTACTGTCTGCTCTTCAGTTTTTAATTCAATTGATCTGTGCTCAGCTACCAGGTGTAGGTACCACTGGGCAGGGCAAATTAATTCAGTTGCAGTCCAATCAACCTATGATTAGCCACCAGGCTTAGGCACCACTAGGTGGGACAGGTTGATTCAGTTGTTAATCAGTGAATCTGTGACCAGGTCCAGGCTCAGACACTGCTGGGTGGGGCAGATTGATTCCAGTGCTTGGGGCTATGAAGACCACTCAGGTGGAAGCCAGTTGGTATAGTTTAGTCTGCCTGTGGTATTGGGGATGAGCCAGCTCTTGGACCCTGTTGGCTACTCCCCCACCTCTCTGCTCCAAGCCACTGCTCCAAACTCTCCTCAAGCATCTCCAGTCCACTCTGCCCTCCCCCTGCCAGAGCCCGGGTAAGTGGGTGCTAATGTATTTTCCTTTGTGGTCACTCCAGTAATTCTCTGAGGAGTTTCCAGTGCTTCAGGCCAGCAAACCCTGTAGCTTTCTTTCTTTTCCTCTATTCACAGCTGGATGCTGTTTGGCTCTCCACTGTGTTGCTGTAGGCTGGGAAGCCCAGATGGGCATTTAGAACCCCCCTTCTCAGATGGAGCCCCTGGCTCCATCCCCTTGGCTATTGCCGCTGCCAGTGGGGCCCCAGTCAGCCCTCTCATGTCTCCACAATTTCTACCAGTCACATTGTGATGAAGTGTCCTTTTCTGTTCTACCCATGATTAGAAGACTTCTTTCCAGCTGGTGTTCTATTGATTATTCCAGATGTTTTTTCCCCCGATTAGGTTGTAATTCTAGATTATTCTTGGGATGTTGGTATAGTTCCACTTACTCCTCTGCTATCTTGGTCTCCCCACCCTTCTAATTTCTTATTTGAAGATATTCTCTTCCTTCATTTTCCGGGCAAAACTGAGAAAATGCCCATCTGTGCTTGACTCTACCCATTGCTTGAATTTTCTTGGCCAATTGACTCTCAAAAGTCCTCTATCTCTGGTAGCACATAGTTGTATATTCTAATTATATCTTAGACAATAATATCAACAGCTATAAAAAGTTATTGTGTGAGTTTCAGTTTTCCAATCAGTAAAATCTGAACAACAATGTCTATCAAATATGGTTTCCGATAGAAAAAAGGAGAAATGAAGGAGGTGCCTAGCACTAAGTTCTTATTTTAAAAAATATTATTATTCTTACTACAAATATTACTTTGATTAATTTTAATTTGTGCAGTCTTATTTGTTCCATTTACTGTACCTTTTCCCTTTCCCACATATTTCCTTCACACAACATCAAAATTGATGTGTTCCTGGCTCCCCAATGTGTTGCAGTAGCCCCAGCAATACTCCTGAGCTTCATTCAGGTCTGCATTTCCATCTGCTTCAATATGTCTAATGAACTTCATCAGTGAATTTTCTCTAGGAATTTCTGCAGCTTATTTCTACATCCCACACCAAATTTCTTTTCTCATTTCATTCTTAGTATGATGTTAGGTTATGTGCTATTATCACTTCCACTTTATTGATGAGGAAATCAAACTTGTTGACTCAAAACCACCAAAATACCTACTTTTCAGGCACTTAGGATTGCTCTTCCTACTTTATACCAAGTAATTTGACTTCTCCATATAATTTTTGTCTTCATACTTTGTGATTTTGGGTCACAAATGCTTTATATGGTGTTTTTTTTTTTTTTTTTCAAAGATGGATTTGCATTTCTGTCCTCAGTCTTTGATTTTTGGTGACTTTTGAGAGGAGAAGATGGTTGATATTTTTATATTATACAATTATGAATCTGGAAGTCTCACAGCTGTACTTTCACAAGATGGTTATAGTTATTGGGAACACTGAGAATGGTAGAAGATTTCAACAAGGGAAGTGAGTCAAGATCAACAAAAGACATATATCAAAGAAGATTCAGTTGGCTCTGTACAATGAAAAGACATAGTGAGAAAGTAGAGGAAGTGTAGATTTTGGTGTCAGATTGACCTAAGTTAAAACTCCCACTATCATGTTTTTTTGTGATGTGGAGTAATTTATCTCAGAGCCTTGTTTTAATAAAGGTTAGTTTCACTTCCTTCTATCCTCAGCTTCAGAACTACATATACATGCTTAATACCTTGGATGTGGCCATTTAACTGTATTTTAGGTATAGTCATCAGCACCTGCACATCATTAAGATTCTTGCTGAAAGTTATTTAGCTGGTTATAGAGGTTGTTTAGTAGATTAGTTGTTTTTAAATGTTCTTCAGGCCACCTGCTAGATTTTATGGGTTGAATAGAGTGGTAATTTGATTTTGATAGGTTTATGCACAATTTACACATACATATCATGATTAGTTATATTCATTTAATAGGCACTTAGCAAAGCCCTGATATAAGTGAGAAAATGTGGGTGATTGTGTGGTGTATTTTATATTTTATAAGAACATTGGCTATGCTGATGAATCAACTAATTGTTGCACTGTTCACTTTACTTCATTTGGAAGTGAGATGTGTTCCTTTATACATGGTGGTAGGCATTTAAAATCCTATTCAGTTTAGAAGTATACACGTGAATTGGTTTTATTCTATAACTTAAGGACAGAAATTGCTTGCACAGAACTTCTGACCCCTAAAAATCACCTATTCCATTTGTTGCATGAAGCCTTTTTGCATTTACATTTATGCTCCATACATTTCTTATTGTGTGTGTATCTTGATTGGATTCAGAATTTACTAATCTTGAATGTGCTGATTTTTATAGTTTAGTTTCAGCTTTAGCATTACAGATATTTTTATTCTGTCTAAAATAAACACACTCACAGGCTTAATCTTTAGTAAGCTTTTCTATCTGATACATTTTCCAAATTCAAGCTTTGGAGTTTTGTTTTATATTTTCACAAGCTGCTTAGCCATGAACACCTTTTAGATAAACCTGCCCAGGAAATTTGGGTGGAATAACATTTGCAATACAAATATGAATCTATCTAAGTGAAACCAATTTAAACTTATTGAATTGTTGCAGCATTCTGGGGCTTCTCCAGCCCAGGAGTTGAATAATTTCACTGCCACTTCAGGACATTCAATGTTTTACATTTTTCTCTAGTGGTGTGAATTCAGATCAAACATAATCCCATTAAGTGATGTTGCTGGCTTTTGGGATATATACACTAACTAGATTGAGTAATGCTGTTATTTGGGACTGTGTTTCTCAATTCTTTGTCTTTGATGGATGGCAAACTCTGACAATAAATTTACATGTAGTAGATGGATGGAAGCTTCATTAGTAGGATTGAGTTGTCATAAAATATCCCTGACTCAGGCCCTGGCTGGTGGTACAGTGGATAAAGTGCTGACCTGCAAACCCGAAGGTTGCTGGTTCAATTCCCAGCCAGGGCAACATAACCAGATTGTAAGCCAGGTCTCCAGCCAGGTCCAGGTCCGTAGGTGGAGGCAGGTGAAAGGCAACCGTACATTGATGTTTCTCCCCCTCTCTTCCTCTGTTCCTTCCCCTCTTTCTGAAAAATAATAAATAAATAAAATCTTTTAAAAAAATCTATGACTCAAATGTCCTCCGACTCTATCACACTTAAACCTAAATTTCTTTGGTTCAAATTCCATTGAAAAAGTACGCATCCCTATATTCCTAGCCACTACTAGGTTCTTGAGGAGTACAAAATTGGTCTCTTACATATAATGATGAATCAATTTCAGTTTATATTCTCCACAGTGGCTCATTTATAATGACTATAAACTATATTCTGTTGACTTGCAGTATTACCACTAATAAAGCTAGGTGGGAAGGGACTCTTTCCTGATCATTACTGTCATTTCTGGCAGGTCATGCCTTCAGTAGATATAAAGATCTGTTGATATTCTTGGTCATCAGGCCCTCAACTCTTCCAGAATTACCACAATTATAACACAGTACCAGGCCCTGCTCCAGTAGTTTGAATACACTATCTCCTTCCTTCTGAAAAGTCTATGAAGAATGTATGAAATTATTACTATTTTGTAGGTGGGAAGACTTGAGGCATAGAATATTTAGATAGTTTGTTTATTCAAGGTTACATGGGATCAGATGGGTTCAATTTATGCCTGGTCAGCTACTTGCAATCTCCGAGGCCTAAAGATTTGTTTTGTAGTCTTCATGCAAATTGTCCTCATCTACACAATGCAGTTACCAAGAGCACTTGTTTCCTTCAGTTGTTGTGAAGCTTAAGTGAGGTGAATTTTGGCAACTGCTCACCAAATGGCAGCCACACAAATGCTGACTCTGTTACTATTTTTCTATTAAAATGTATTTAACTTGATTTTAGAAGAACCCATTTTTTTTTCAATTTATTATATTCACTAGTTGAACTTTTCTCAAAATTAAAAAAGTGAATCTGAAAGATCTTTCAAGCCTTCTGAGTTTTTAATAGTGGTTTAGTATTTCTCACTTTGAGAAATGAGGTTAAGGTTAAAAGCTCAGAACAAGTTAGTGCAATGTTTATAATCCATCTCAACTTGGAGTAAAGAACTCCCAACCTGGGGACAGTTAAATTATTGTACCCGACATTTGTACTGAATGTTTTATATGTGCCTGTATTTGTGATAAATGCTTACATGTGTTATTTTTTGATTCTTATGTCAATTGTATATAATAGATGTTATTACTATTCCTATTTTATAGACAAACAACTGAGGAGTATGGAAATTAAGTAATTTGCCCCAAAATTGCCCATTGTTTAATGATAGAGCCAGGATTTTAACTCAGGCATTCAGACCCCAGATGCCGATAACTTAACTCCACTGGTTTTCACCATCTGTGTTCCTAGGCATTGTAAAAATGTTCCGGTGGCTAGAATTAATTTTGTGTCCTGACCTTTGGGACTACTGGGAGAATTACTATATTATCACCCTTATAGTGAGTATGATTCATGAGATGACTATGGCCTATGGTCTGAGAGCAAAAAGCAGGAAAGAACTAGTGCATTATTATTGGGCAAACATCATACAAGGGACTTATTTGTGTCTAAGGGAAAGAAAGTAAGAGAGTATCTTCTTGGTTTTAGTTTAACAACATGTCTGGAGAACCCAATGGTGCTATTTATTTATCACTTTTCTCAGTTATGAGTATTTGAGGCATTTACGTGTTTTTAATCATGGAAGACCCAGATATTCACTGAAGTGCCTTTCTTTCCTATATAGTATATTCAAATCCTTTTGTTAGCATTGCCTTTTTCAACTTTGCATATTGACAGTCCAAACTTGTGAAAAATGTGAACTCTGTCTAGTGACACTGTTTTTGTACCTAGTGAGAGTCAGCACTTGTCATGTAGAAAAATGGCTGCTATCACTGCCTCTTGCTCTATAATTGCTTATGTATTTCTAGGAAATAAACTTATTTCCTAGAAAAAGCTTTTTCCTCATTCCTCTATCTTATTTTTAAACTAAAGAATTATCTTCAGCATGTTTCTAAGCTGAAGCTGCTGTTGATGTTTTTGAAAACTATACACCAAGCAGACCTGAGTGAGAAATATGTTTGCCCATGTATGCTCAAGATTATGTCTCCTCAGTTTTTGAATTTCTAGGCTGTGAGAAGCATTTTTTTCTCCTACATTTTTCACCAGTGTGATATACCTCTAATATTTCATTTCCCATGTGTTTCTCCTTTTTGAAAAAGTATCACTTATATTTTTCTTTTTCTCCTTGCTTCCAAGTTTTTGTTTTTCCTTTCATCTGTCTGTAGTTTCCTGAGGTCTCAACATTTGAGTCTTTTTTCTCCATCTCAGTTAACATGTGCCTGAGTACTTTTCTTTCATATTTATTTTGTTACAATAGTAAGACAGGAGCACATTTAAAAAACTAATTAGGTTCCTTAGGACTTTTTAGACTAATCCAAATTTTCTCTATAATTTTCCTACATTCTTATTAAAATCAAGGTAAAATGTACATATATTGAGATTAACAGATCTTATATAGGCACTTTGGTAAATTTTAATAAATGACTAAACCATGATTATCCTGTTAATATGTAAAACATTTTCAATACCCCAAAATTTACTTGTATTACTTATTCAGGCAAACCTTGTAACAATAGAAGAGAAAGGTTATGATTTCCATGTCATAAATTAGTTTTGTCTATTCTTTTTTAAAATTCTTGAACTTCATAAATGTGGAATCATATAGTATGTACCCACTTGTTCCTAGCTTCTTTCACTCAATGAAATAGTTTTGAGATAGTTACGTTGTTTCAAGTATCACTAGTATTTTTTTCTTTTTTATCAATTAAAGAATAGTATCCTACCAAATGAATATATCATAAATTTACTGTAATTTATTAGCTATTGGGTTTTTCCCATTTTCTGGCAATTATAAATTAAGTTACAAAAAATTTCTATATAAGGCTCTTAAGATACACATTTTTTTCCCTCTCTCTGCTATATTATGAGAAGTAGGAAAGCTGAGTCATAGGGTAGGCCTAGGTTTGGTGCCTTAAGCCTTCTGGCTTTTCTCAAAACTAAAGTCACCTTTGAAATGAACAGATTTCAGACTCTCAGCGAGATTCAGGAAAGTATGATGTGGCCGCTGATGGCAATTGGGAGAACTGTGTGAGGTTCTAAGGTGCCTACTTTAAAAGAGACTGAGGCATCATTGTCCCATGTACAATGCTTTTTGTATCTTCAATAAATATCTCTAGTTTTCATATTACAAGGCTGGATACCTTCTGGACAGACCCCGTATGCTACATCTTCTTTATCCTTTTATCTATTGATAGTCATCTAGGTTGTTTCCATATCTAGACTATTACTAGTAACGTTATAATAAATATAAGAATGCTTGCATAGGTGCCAGCCTGTGAACCCAAAAGTCACTGGTTTGATTCCCAGCCAGGGCACATAATCAGGTTGCAAGCCAGATTTCCAGCCAGCTCCGTAGCTGGATGCAGGTGAAAAGCAACCATACACTGATGTTCTCTCTGTCTCTGCCTCTCCCTTCCCATCTCTCTAGAAATAATAAATAAATTTAAAAAATAATAAAATAAAATGTTTAGGTCCTGGCTGGTGGCAGAGTGGATAAGTGCTGGCCTGCAAACCCAAAGGTTGCTGGTTCAATCTCCAGCTAGGGCAACATAACCAGGTTGCAAGCCAGGTCTCCAGCCAGGTCCATGGCTGGAGGCAGGTGAAAGGCAACCATACATTGAGTTTCGCTCCCTCTCTGCCTTGCTCCCTTTTTGTCTCTCTAAAAATAATAAAATAAATCTTTAATAAAGAAAGAATGCTTACATATTTTTGAATTAGTGTTTTTGTTTTCTTTAAAAACCCAGAATTGGAATTGCCTATTGTATGGCAGCTTTATTTTTAATTTTTTGAAGTAATGCCACACTACTTTCCACAGTGGCTGCATGGCTGCACCAATCTGCATTCCCACCAATAGTATATGGTATTCTTTTTTCTCCACATCTTCACCAGCACTTGCTATTTTTTGATTTATGATAATAGTCATTCTGACAGATGTGAGGTGGTATCTCATTGTGGCTTTTATTTAAATTCCCCTGATGATTAGTAATATTGAGCATTTTTCATGTACATTTGTCATCTGTGTATCCCCTTTGGAGAACTGTCTATTCAGGTCCTCTGACCTTTTTATAATTGGATTTTTTTGGTGGTAAGTTATATGAGTTTCTTATATTTTGAATGGTAGCCCCTTATCAGACGTATCACTTGTAAATAGTTTTTCACATGCAGTAGGTAGTCTTTATACTTTGTTGATGGTTTTCTTCACTGTAGAAAACCTTTCTAGTTAGATGTAGTTCCATTTTTTATTTTTGCTTTTGTTGCTTTTGCCTGAGGAGATATATCTAAAAAGACATTGCTAAGAATGGTGTAAAAGAGTGTACTGCCTCTGTTTTTTTTCTTAGGAGTTTTATACTTTCAGGTCTTACATTTATATTTATAATTTATTTTGAATGTACTTTTGTCTGTGGTATAAAAAAATGGTTTAATTTCATTTTTTTGCCTGCACTGTCCACTTCAAGAACCACTTTTTGAAGAGATTATTTTTACCCCATTGTATATCCTTGCCTTCATTGTTGTAGATTAATTGGCCATATATGCAAGTATTTATTTCTTAGTTCTCTGTTCTGTTCTATTGATCTATATATCTGCTTTTATGCAGTACCATACTGTTTTGATTATTATAGTTTGTAATGTAGTTTGAAACCAGGGTCCATGACACCTCCCACTTTTTCTATAATTATTTGGGATATTTTGTGGCTCCATATAAATTTTAAGATTAGTTTTAATTCTGGCAAAAGTACCATTGGTATTTTATAAGAATGGCATTAAATTGTATATTGCTTTAGATATTAAGGACATTTGTACAATATTAGTTCTTCCAATCCATGAGCAAGGTAAATGTTTCCAATTATTTGCAACTTCCTCAATTTCTTTTGTTTTAATTTCTTTGTATTGTTGGCCTATTATAGATGTCCCCCACTTTTCTCCCCTTTGCTCCCCTCCACCCAGCTCTTCACTGCATCCTAGCCTTACTGGATTGTTATCTGTGTCCATGGGCTATGCACATATGTTATTTGGCTAACCTCTTCCAGTCATTTCTTCAGTTAGATCTTGTGAATTCTTGCCCAAGCTCTGGCTTAAAAACCAATTAGCAAATCCTATGCACACATTTTTGTTTTCCCCTCTGTCTCTTCGCTAGTCTTCAGGACCCTGATCCACAGGTTCCAGTCCCTGCAATAGCCCAAATTTCTGTCTTTGCCTTCTCACCTTAGCTAAACTCTCATACTCTGCTTGGACCCTATCTTTCTACACTACAGTCCAGAAAGTGAACCTGGTCAAAAAGCTATATTAAACATAGGCTCATCTCCTGCATTTCTCTACTCTCAGTTGTCACAATTTTGCACTGGCTGATTTTCAACGCCTAAAGATAGTTGCCTCAAAAGTTTCTCCACTTGGGAAGCTTGGTACCAATTTCTCTAGCATGAATGGAAGCAAGATTCCCTCCTTTGTTATTTGTCAGTTACCTCTTCTAAGGTAAATACTTAAGTATTCAACACTGATCTCATTTTCAAAATGTTTTCTATTTTATCCACTCAAATTACGATCATTCTAGATAATAATTTTCTATGTATATATACCAAAATATCCTGGAATATCACAATCAGTGGGTGGTGAGTTGAATTCTTTCTGTAACCAAGAATGCTTTAAACACAGATGTTAGTGAATAATGTTTTTCTTTAATGCTTTAAGAGGGATTTAGGGTTGATTATTTAATAATATCTCACTTGCATTCTTATGTGCTTTCTTCAGTTGATGACAGAGGGATAAATCTACAGGTCTGTGAACTGTGTATAACTTTGCACATAACAGAGGGAACATATTATATCATCATCTTTTATGCAAAGCAGGAAAAAAAGTGTTGCATGAGTACTTTAGAATGGTTTCTAAACAGGCTTAGAAAATGACATGTCATTTTTAGCTTATATTCTATTCCTGAATATTAAAGACTATAAGCTAATCTTAATATTTAATTCAATTATTATAATCATTGATCTTCAAAGTAATTTGTTTCTGTAATTATGAAAATCCATTAAAAACATGCAGTACTATTAGAGATATCACACTGGAAGGTCAAAGCCTCCTGGGAAAGTACATATTTCAAAGAGCTTTTAACAATTTTTAATCCTGAGGTGAAAAGGGAAAAAGGTAAGATGCTAGAAATACTTGCAAAAAGAAATGAACTGATTTAGAAAAGAATATAGTTTGCTCTTCAGATAAAGAAATAAAAATACTAACTCAGTCTATAGTAAGATATGTTATAAATTATATTATCAAATACTATTACTTTAAACAATAAAACCAAACAATCTTTGAGGTAGTAATTGTAATGGAAATAGCACTGAATTTGAAATGTAATTCTTGGATCTAATTTGCTATAATGGATCTGCAGAGTCAGTGAATTAATCTGGGTTAGTGTTTTCCTTATTATCTATAAAATGAACAGGTATAGTAGATAATTTTAATGTTATTTTTAATTGTCATTCTACTTTTTGTTATTGTAAATTGGGAAAATGTTTGATTTAAATTAAAAAGACTCAATTGTAAGGAACTTTTTAAAATTAGATATGTACCAGTGGGAAAAGCTTAAATACATCTTATTATGGAGAAAATGACTTATCACAGCCTTTTGACAGGGATAAGTTTCATCATATTTCTAACATGTGATTAGAAATTTTATTTTATTATTTTATATTAATTGATAGCTACTATGAAGTTAACAGTCTTACTTAAAACTATCTTTCATATTAAACATTTAGTCTGGCAGGCATTAGATATATAAAATAACTTGATGATGATCAGATATATTTTATCTTCTAAATAAATTGGCCTAGACAAGTAGAGATGTAGGTGTTTATAATCTTTCATATCAATTCACCCACACAATTTTACTTTTAAAAGTGCTACAGGCTCATGGTCCTATCTCACAATCACATCTATAAATATGCTCTAATATTGGTTTTAGTAGTTTATTTTTTCTTATTGTTGACATTTTATCTTCTGAGGTTCTCATAGGATTTTCCTATTGCTGGTCTGATAAAATATCTATTTCCCCTTGCTGCATCCTATGCTAATTTTCATGGCCTTATTAAAAATATATGTGAAATAATGATGTTAAGTCTGTATGTATTTATTGAGTTTATATTTGCTAATTCAAAGTTTAAATGAGCTTCATTAGTGCAACCAAGAATTACTTTTGTACTGTAAGTGGATTTACATCCATTCCATTGGCCTTTACTTGAGTTCTACCATTTGAAAATTCCCAGATCTTTTATTTCTCTAATGACTTAGAGGTTAATTTCACTGAAGTAGAATCTAATAAAGAGAAGTATATAAGGAAGTCTCCAAGATTCTGATACTTTTGATCTTCTTTTCATATGTGATTTAGTTAAAAGAAAAAGTTATTGAAATGCAATTTTTAAGAGATATTTTTCAGAGTATGCTGGTGATTACCCAGTAGGATGAGGAGTAATAGAGAGAATAGCAATGATTTTCATGCTTTTTGTTTTCTGTGTTAGGAGAATTATTAGATATTGATTGCTTTAGAGTCTCAAGAGAAAAATGGGAAAAAGATAGTGATTACTTATTTGTGCAGTAGCAAGAGCTCAAGGTATAAAACACAAGAATAAAATTGTAATGACGGAATTCCTCATTTGAATAAAGTTTATAAGAAATAGATATTAGAAACAATATATAAGACATTAAAATCAATTATTACATTATTCTTTAATGTTTCACAGACCTTTTCACATCAATGTTTTTACATTGGATTCTCACAAACAATCTTCTGAATCTAAGTTCAAGGTGTTATCTCATTTTCCTAATCAAGAAGCCGAAGGCCCAGGGAATTTAGGTGATTTGTCTAAGGACACATGCCTTTAATGTGATAGATGCAGCACTAGAATTGATGTGCCTCTCTCCTTGGTATCAGTATTCCCTTACATGATCCAGTCATATGTGCATTCAAATGCTTGGAGACTCATGTTAAAACACTGCATTAGCTATTCAGGATGGGCATGAGTTAAACTAGAAAATTAATTATACCATATAGCTAAAAGAGAATCTATTCTCTTTAAATTTTTATTTTTATTATTGTTATAATAAAATTATTTCATTTTTCTTCCATTGCTCTACCCTGCCCCACCCTCCCCATCCCCTCTCCCACAGTCAATTCCCATCTCATCGTCCATGTCCATAGGTCTTTCACATTAGCTCCTCCACCAAACCCTTACCCTATCTCTGTCCCTACCCTCCAGTCACCATCATTCTGCTTCCCCTTTCCGCCCCCATGTCTCTGGTTTCGATCTGCCCATCTATTAGTCTCCTGTATTAGGTGAGATCATATAGTATTTATCTTTTGCTGCCTGGCTTATTTCACTAAGCATGATATTCTCCAGATCCATCCATGCTCTTACTAATGGTAGGAGTTCCTTCTTTTTCCCTGATGCATGGTACTCCATTGTGTAAATGTACTAGTATTTTGATCCATTCATCCACTGATGGCATTTAGGCTGCTTCCAGCACTTGGCCACTGAAAATAGCACTGCTGTTTCATAGGGATGCATAGGTTCTTCTGAATTGGTGTTTCACAATTCTTTGACTATAATCCTAGCAATGTAATTGCTGGGTCAAAAGGCAGTTCCATTATGAGTTTTTAAAGGAAATTCCATATTGTTTCCATAGTGGCTGCACCAGCCTACATTCCCACCAGCAGTGCACCAGGATTCCCTTTTCCCTACATCCTAACTAGCACTTGTTGTTTGTTGATTTGTTGATGATGGCCATTCTGACAGGTGTGAGGTGGTATCTCTCTGATGGCTAATGATGTTGAGCATTCTTTCTTATGCTTATGGGCCCTTTGTATATCCTCTTTGGAGAAGTGTCTGTTCAGGTCCTTTGTCCACTTTTTAATTGGGTTGTCTATCTCTTTTATGTTGAATTGTACAAGTTCTTTATATATTTTGGAGATCAAACCCTTATCTGAGGTATCATTGTCAAATATGTTCCCATGTGGTTGGTTCCCTTTTAATTTTGCTGATATTTTCCTTTAGCTAAGCAGAAGCTTTTCTGTTTGATATAGTCCCATTTGTTTATTTGTTCCTTTATTTCCCTTGCCCTGGGAAAGATATCAGTGAAAATATTGCTGTGTGGGATAGCTGCCATTTTTCTACCTATGCTTTCCTCTAGGACTTTTCTGGTGGCATGACTTAGGTTTAAGTTTTTAATCCATCTTGAGTTTATTCTGGTATATGGTAAGTTGTTGGCCTAGTTTCATTTTTTTGCATGTCCCTGTCCAGTTCTCCCAACACTACTTGTTGAAAAGGCTACTTGCACTCCATTTTATGTTCTTTACCTGTCAAATATTACTTGCCCTGGATTTAATTAATTAATTTATTTTTAACTATATCTTATTTATTTTGTTCTTATAGTTGTCCCAATTTTCTTTCTTGCCCCCTCCATCCAGTACCCCATTTCCTCCAGCAATGCCCCTCTTTGTTCATGTCCATGAGTCATATATATAAGTTCTTTGGCTTCTATAGTTCCTTTGTTCTTCTTAACATCCCCATCTATCCTGTAACCACCAATGTGTACTTTTTTATTTCCTTTTCCACCCAGACAATTCATCATTTAATTACTGCCTTCTGTCAGCTTCTAAAATCATATTAATACAAAGCTTTTTTTTTCATTATTCCAAAATGCCTACATTAATTCATTTAAAGAATTACTCTTTTAAATAATATGAATTGCAATATTACCAAACACATGAGAAAATACATTTACACCCATACATATTTTTACACATATTTAAAGTACATACTAGATTTTGAAGATGGATTTATTTCTTGATACCTAGTATTGTGATTCTTTCTACTTTGTTCTTCTTTCTCAAGATTGCTGTAGCTATTCAGGGTTGTCTTTAGCTTCATATAACTTTTTGAAGTATTTTTCTGTACCTATGAAATATGTCATTGGTATTTTAATTGGGATTGCATTAAATCTATAGATTGCTTTGGATAGTATGGAGATTTTTATAATGTTAATTGTTCCCATCCATGATTATGGTATATGTTTCCATTTATTTGTATCTTCCTTAATTTCTTTCTTCAGTGTTCTATAGTTTTCTGAGTACAGGTCTTTTACACCCTTGGTTAAGTTTATTCCTAGGTACTTTATTTTTCTTGTTGCTATATAGATGGAATTTGTTTTCTAGCTTCCATCTTTGATCTTTCATTGTTGATGTATAAAAATACCTTAGATTTCTGGATATTAACTTTGTATCCAGTTATTTTGCCAAATTCATTTATTAGTTTGAGTAGTTTTTTGATGGAGTCTATAAGGTTTTGTATGTACACTATCATGTCATCTACAAATAATGACAGTTTTATTCCCTCCTTTCCAATTTGAATAACTTTGATTCCTTTTTCTTATCTGATCTCTGTGGCCAGAACTTCTAAAACAATGTTGAATAGAAGTGGAGAGAGTGGGCAGCCTTGTCTTGTTCCTGATCCTAAGGGAAAGGCTTTCAGTTTTTGCCTGTTGAGTATGATGTTGGCTGCAGGTTTCTCATATATGGTCTTAATAGGTTGAGGTATGCTCCCTCTATTCCCATCTTGCTGAGCATTTTTATCATAAATGGATACAGTACTTAATTAAATGCTTTTTAGGCATCTATTGACATAATCATATGGTTTTGCCTTTTGTTTTGTTTATGTCATGTATTATGTTTATTGATTTGCAAATATTGTACCATCTTTGCATCCCTGGGATGACTCTCACTTAATCATGGTGTATGATCTTTTTAATGTATTGCTAGATATTGTTTGCCAATATTTTGTTGAGGATTTTTGCATCTACATTCATCAGCGCTATTGGCCTATAGTTTTCTTTCTTTGTTATGTCTTGACCAGGTTTTGAGATTAGCATAATACTGGCCTCCTAGAAAGAGTTTGGGAGTTTTCCCTCTTCTTGGATTTTTTCAAATAGGTTGAGAAGAATAAGAGTTAGTTCTTCCCTAAATGTTTGCTAAAATTCACCTGTATAGCCATCTGGTTCAGGGCTTTTGTGTGCCAGAAGTTTTTTGATGACTGCTTCAATTTCCCTAGTTGTTATTGTTTTTGTCGGGCTTTCTGCTTCTTCTGGATTCAGTTTTGGAAGATTTTGTTTCCAGAAATTTGTCCATTTCACTCAGGTTGTCAAATTTTTGTCATGTAGCTGTTCATAGTAATTTCTTACAATCCTTTGTATTTCTGTGGTATCAATTGTGATTTCTCCTTTGTTGTTTCTGATTTTATTTATTTGGTCATCTCTTTCTCTTTTTTTTTTTTTTTCCTTGATGAGTCTGGATAATGGTTTGTTAATTTGGTTTATCATTTCAAAGAACCAGCTCCTGGATTTATTGATCCTTTGAATGTTTTGTCTCTATGTCATTTAATTCTGCTCTGATCTTGATTATATTTCCTTCCTTCTGCTTGCTTTGGGTTTTGTTTGTTGTTGTTCCTTTAGTTCTTATAGCTGTAGGGTTAGACTGTTTATGTGAGCTTCTTCAAACCTTTTTTAGGTAGGCCTGTATTGCTATAAATTTTCCTCTCAGGACTGCCTTTGCTTTGTCCCACTGGTTTTGGGTTGTGTGTTCATTTTCATTTATTTCTAAAATCTTTTTGATTTCTTCCTTGATCTCAGTGTTAACCCAATTATTATTCAATATCATATTATTCAGCCTCCATGAATTTGAATGTTTTGTGTTTTTTTTTTTTCCTTGAGTTTTGTTTCTAGCTTTTAGCCATTGTGATCTGACAAGATGCTTTATAATTTCACATTTTTTGAATTTGTGGAGGCTTGTTTTGTGTCCTACCATGTGGTCTATCTTTGAGAAAGTTCCATGTACATTTGAAAAGAAAGTGTATTTTGCTTCTTTGGGGTGAAAAATTCTATATATATATCAGTTAAGTCCATTTCATCTAAGATATTGTTCAATGCCATAATGTCCTTGGTGTTTCTTTGCTTGGAAGATCTGTCCATTGTTGACAGTGGGGTGCTAAAATCCCCTATTATGTACCCTTGTAGTCCTCCAAGATTTTTCTTATATAATTGGGTACTCCTACGTTGAATGCATACAGGGTTTACAAGGTTTACAAGGGTTATGTCTTCTTGATGGATTGTTCCCTTAAGTATTATGAAATGTCTTTCTTTGTCTCCTTTGATGGCCTTTGTTGTAAAGTCTATTTTGTCTGATATAAGTATTATTACCCCAGCTTTTATTATGTGTCCATCTGCTTGAAATATTTTTTTTCCATTCCTTTACTTTCAGTCTGCGTAGATCTCTTGTTCTGAGGTAGGTCTCTTGTAGACAGCATATATGTGGATCCTTTTTTCTTATCCATTCAGCTACCCTATGTGTTTTCATTGGAGCATTTACTCCATTTACATTTAAGGTTATTATCAATAGGTACTTATTCATTGTGATTTTTTTTTCTTTTTGTACCTGTGTTTCTCTCTCTCTCTCTTCTTCCTTTTCTTATAGCAGTCCCTTTAACATCTCTTGCAATGCTGGTTTGGTGGAGATGTATTCTTTTAGCTTTCTTTTGTCTTGAAAATGCCTTACCTCACCTTCCATTTAGAAGAAGGACCTTGCTGTATAGAGTAGTTTGGTTGGAGGTCTTTACTTTTAATTGCTTGAAGTATTTTTTGCCATTCCCTTCTAGTTTGTAGTGTTTCTGTTGAGAAATCAGTTGCTAGTCTTATTGAAGCCCTCTTGAATGCGATTAGCTGTTTCTCTCTTGCTGCCCTTAGGATTCTCACTTTATCTTTGAATATTGCTATTTTAATTATGATGTGTCTTGGTGTAGGTCTGTTTGGGTTCAACTTTATTGGTAGCTTCTGTGTTTTCTGGACTTGGGTAATTTTTTCTCTTACCAAATTCCAAAAGTTTTCTATCATTACTTATCCAAACAAGTTTTCTAATCCTTGCTTCTATTCCTCTCTTTCTGGTATCCCTATGATACAGATATTATGTTTCATGTTGTCTTGCAGTTAGTTGTCTTAACACCTCTTCATTCTTTTTCAGTCTTTTTTCATTTTGTTGCAGTGCCTTGGTATTTTTTTCCACATTATCCTCCAATTCACTGATTCAGTTATCTGCTTCCTCTAACCTGCTTTTGATTCCTTCCACTGTGTTCTTCAGTACAGAAATTGTATTCTTCACTTTCTCCTGGTTCTTATTGATGGTTTATGTCCTTTTTAATGCTGGTATAACTTTCCATAAGTTCTTTGTAGTTTTCCTGGAGTTCTTTATAGTTCCCCTGGTGTTCTTTATAGTTTCCCTGGAGTTCTTTGTAGTTTTCTTTGAGCTCATTGAGCTCTCTTGTACCATTGCTTTGAATTCTATATCTGATAAGTTGCTTATCTCTATTTCACTTAGCAGTTTTTCTGGGGATTCCTTCTTTCCTTTTTGGTGATGGACTGTTTCTTTTCCTCCCCATTTTAGGTGTCTTTTCTTACTTGTTTTTGTTTGTTATATTAATCTGCTATGACTCCCTGCCTTTGTTTAGTGACCTTATGTGACAAGAGACTAATAGGATTCAGTGGTACCGACTGCTAAATTTCATCAACTTGAGCTCATGCTGGAGCACTCAGTTCCCACCACTGAGTTCCCATTTGGGCCTGCTACTTCTGCCACTGTTGGGGCTCATGAGTGCAGTCACCTTGATTGGAGAGGCCAGCCAAGCACTATGCAATCTGCTTCTGTGAGGGTCAGTTGGTTGCCTTGCACAGTCCCTGCCCTCTGAGCTTCTCTTTGCTCAGCCTGCCACTGGTGCCCAGGGGTGTGCTTGTGGGCACAGGCACCTTGGTGGGAGAGGCGGAGCAATATGCTGTCTGTTTCTGTGAGGGCTGGTGGGTATGTTGCTGCTGGCAGAGCTCAGCCTGGAGCAGGAGCATGCAGCCCATGCTCCTTGGGCTCCCACTTGGGCCTGCTTCCACCAGCAAGTGCTGTTTTTTGGGGAGCAGGGCCAAGCTCTCTGCCATCAGTCCAGGCAAGCCCTGGATGTCTCACCAGGTAGGCCAATCTGCCAGCAGAGGCTGGAGCAGGTTGCTGGCTAGGGCAGCCTGGGAATTCCCACAGTCTCCTCCAAACACTCAGTTCTTCCAGCCTACCGTTTCCATGTGGATCCCCTAAAGGTGCAAGATTCTCAGTCTGTATTATCTATCCACACTATTTGCTGCTTTAATGTCCATTCAACTATCTGGCCTGAAGTTGTCTTTAAAGAGAGCCACCATACACTCTGGGTAAAGCTGGCACAGCAACTATGTTTGGAAGTCACAGACCTGTGGCCCACATTATGCACCCAGGTTACACTGACTAGCAGGTCTCTGCAGTGGATCAGTGGCACCAGGATCCAAGCACTTCCCATACCAAGTCACTGAGTCTTTCACCTGTTCCACATTTCTTGCCTTCACCTCTAGGTGCTCAGAAACAAGGGCAAACACTCAGCTTTGTCCCCTTCCTTGCCAATCTGCATCAGCTCCCTAAATTTTTACTTTTGTGGTGAAATAGTATAAATAAAATATTTTAAAAATTTTAGTAACTAGTAGTTACGATATTGGTTTATGAAGTGCTGTAAAATTATGTATAAATATATTGAGACACTGGGCTAAACAAACCGCAAGTATAAAACATAGTCTTGGTGTTTTAAATTATGTTAAGAACTGGCATAACAATGCCCATTAATTTTTAAAGGTCACAACTGTAAAACATGTGAACAGTTGATAATGCAATATATAACATCCATTGACATTTGCTTATACTTTCCTTTTCTTATTTATGGCAATTGTCCATTTCCTTTTGAGAATAACAGTCTACTGTTTCTTCTACTTGTTATTTCTCTTGAGATATTTTAGTATAACTGCCTAGATGCTACATCTTGTCAGTTATGCTTTATATCCCTTCAGCAAAACATGTAGATGGAAAGTAAAAGGATAGAATAGAAATTTCTTATTTGCACCTCATTGGATGATGTGAACCAATTCCAAGGAATGAAAGTAGCATTACATTGTGAGACTTTGTTCCCAAGTGTTAAGACATTTGGGAGTTAGCTGGATCCACAGAAATAGTGTTCTGTCCTTTTCCTTAAGTGGGAAGGATTTTCAGGATCTTGCTTCCATGGAATTGTGGGTATATGTTGGGTATAGTTTTGGTGTGTGGGAATGAGGAGAGTCACTGGATCATCCTAAGAAGAATCCAAGGTTGAATATAATTCTTGACCAACTTGGACTGTTAAGAGATGAGTGCTCTTGCTTTGAATAGGAGGTCAGGGTAAATCTTGGAGCGATTAGAAAACCAAGGGTAATGAAAATAAGCCAGAATAAGGGAAACAAGAGAGGAAAATTCTGCAGAGGTGGACATGGCTATGCTCGTGATTACCTTGTGCTTTTGTGCTTTGGATTAGCTAATTTTTCAAAAATGAGTTAGAATGAGTCAAACAGAAGGACTTATTGATTGTCCCAGTGGGCTGGCCTTGGCAAAGCTGTATTTTATAATAATAGTTTAAGTGTATGTCTGCTACGACCCCCTTCCTATTCATGTCAGAAATTCAGTTATTAGGCAAGTACTTTATTCTCATTATAGCTGTGCCATCAGGAAAATATTCTGGTAACATGTTCTCTATAGTTATTGGTTATTGGTTATTTTAAAGTTTGTTTTATTTGTTTATTTTAATTTTGTAGATCAGGCAAGAATCTGTTTCAGAGGTATAAATGTGTTATCTTTCTGGAAAGTGGATTAATGATCTTTGTTAAATATTGGAGGGTAATCTCTGTTTACATTTATTTAAAAATTGAATTCATTCAATCTGAATCAAACTTACATCATCTTTGAAAGCAAGACAGTAAAATTTAGCAGGAAAAGGTAAATTTAAGTTTGCATGATATCCAGTGTCCTGGAAAACTTTGGGATACATGCTCTTATTGCTGCACAGAAATGTTTCAGTTATGTCTTTAAGAAAAATTTTGATATGGCAACCCATTTAATAGCAGATCTTTAACATCTATTCTTTAGTTGTAATTTATGTATGTGTCTAATGAAGAGGGTGTTTTCTCCCAAATTTTCATTACCCAGCAAGTGAAGAGATAATTCCCTAAAAGAATGGTAAAATGTATGACCTGCTTGGATTTTTAGTTGCTGATATTTTAGGAGAAGGCTGTTGCTTACTATGTATGCTTGTGATTTGTGGGATCTTGTACCAAGGCTTTGACTTCAATTTTATAGTTAGTGATGATAGCAACTACATCAATTTCTCATTTACTATATTCTCATAGAAATGGGTAGGGTTTATTTTAGGTGTTTGCAACAGTCCTAGCACCCTAAAAAAAATATTTTTGTGAGCTTCCTTATTGGTATAGTGCTTCTCTCTGTGCCTTTTATCCACCAAAATGAAAAATACTGATTCTCTTTTAAAATAATATTTAGGGCAATAACTTCAATAATTAGAACTCATATATACTTACCATTTTAAAAGTAATATATTAGCACTAGCTGGTGTGGCTCAGTGGATTGAGTGCTGGCTGCAAATCAAACGTTGCTAGTTTGATTCCCAGTCAGGAGCTGAGGTTGTGGGTCAGATCCCCAACTAAGAGCAGATGAGAGGCAACCACACATTGATGTTTCTCTTCCTCCCCACCATTTCCTCTCCCTAAAGGTTAATTAATTAACTAAAACAATTTATATTATAGAAAGACTAAAAAGTAGCTTATTATAGAAAAATAAGAATTGAATTTAATGATTAAATAACAAAATTATTTAAACATTTTTTTTAGAATGTGTTTAGCAATGTTTCCTTTTCTACTTTTAAATTTCTCACTACAGATGTGGAAAAAATATTTTTGGATTTTTGTACTACAAATATTACCAGTTCTTTTTCTACTCTTCATCCACACTAAAATTTGATTTCTTATCTTCAAAAATATTTTTTACAAGTCTGATATTTCATGAAATCTCCCAAGATATTCTCACATGGTACATTTATATATTGCAGACTTATAATAAGGACATATCAGAATTATATCCACCAAAGAAGCCTCAACTAACATAAATATTAAAAATGCATTTCAACAAATCTACTAAATTAACATTAATATTTTTGGTAAGACTTCAAAAAAAGTTTTTAAATGCTGGCTCAAGACACATCACACACATTACTATTTTGTTTAAAATGTTAAAATTTATGGGTTCTCTTTCTTACTTCATTTCCCTATCTTTCTCTCCTACACTTTTCTCCACCCCCTTTTATCCCCAACATTCTATCTCTCTCTCTCCTCTTTCCTATTTTCTCTCTCCTCTCTTGAGCACACCTGTGCCTTTCACTCCTTTTGCCTTAAGGTGTCAACTTTTGCTTTCTTTCTGCTAAGCTCCAAGTACTTTTCTTTTTCCTCGGTAACTTGTTACCTCAGCCCATGCAGCCCAGCTGGCTCACTTCAGCCACAGCTCACGTCTTTCATCTCTGTGGCTTTTAAAGTTAACTTTTGCTTGTATTTGAAAAAAAAAATAAATTATATAGTAATAAGAAAGAAGATAGTCATAATATTAGTCAAATATCAGAAGGAAATCTTGCTTTTCACTATAAATTCTGTATCACTATTTTGTTTTTGATGGTTACACTATAGATTAAGAATAAGCAGACACTATAAAATAGTTTAGGTTCAAATTTTAATGCACTGAATAAAGGCTGTCAAAAGGTTTTGCATTGATAATAGCAGCATGATAGATTGGGTACATAAACTAGCCATAGCAGAATAGATTGGATACATATGAGGTCTATCCCAAAAGTATTACGCTAATGTCAATATAATTAAAACTGTTTGTGTAGGTGATACTTTTGGGACAGACCTTCTAGACTAACCACATAGCATGAGGTGGTAAATGCTGATAATATCACATCACATTTAACATCATTGGTTAATGCTAATTAACATTGTTGGTTGTGTTCAGAACCCTGGGTAAATCAATCTTTGTTCTTGATTTCCTCTTAACTGCATTTAGAATTTGAAATATGTCATTTAATCAGTAGGTGGGCTCCATTATATGGCCTTAAGAGTGCCTTAGAGACAACATAAGTCAAATAGTATAGATAGGTTAGAAATGAAATATAGTGTATATTAATTTTATTTTACTATTTGATATTAGTTCATTTAAAATGGCACTTATATGGTAAAACAGTATAGAAATAAATTCAAAGTGGCACACCTGGATAAGGAATGAGAAATAAACATTCTATTGTGTTATTTTGGGTTAACATATAAGTATGATAATGAAGGACAGTTTAGAGAGCTATCTCCAATGAATGAAAAATTACTTTCTATATTTTTTGTTTTGGTTATGAAGTTTTCCCTGTATGATGAATTCCAGGAGGGCAGGTACCAGATATGCCTTCTTCATAGTTGTTGTTCAGTAAGTGTGTACGGAAATCACTCAGGCATATTTGCATTTACTCCTGTCATCTGATGCTTGTTGCAAACTCAACAAACAAGAAGCCAGATAATTGCTATTTTTAGCATTATTACCCAAGTTGCTGTCATAAGGATCCTGAGACTTAAAAATATAGTCCTATAATGCTTTTTAGTCATTTTTGAACTTAAGGATTATTCTTCTTAGTGGGAACGTGAGACAGACAAATATAATCAAGTAGATAATGTATAAACCCATTATGCAAAAATCAGAGGTAAAAGCTCACAGTATAAGCCAAAAATATTAACGTATTTTGCACATAGTTTAGAAAGAAAAGTTTTTTAAAAGAAACAAACTTCATGGAAAATATTAATATTGGGCTTATCAAAAAAATTAGACTATATTAAATGCTGCAAGAAAACAGCCACCATGCACTTGAGTGAAATATTGGAACAACAGCTGAATTTTGTATACACTGGAGAGAATATAAGTCACCTAGTTATGTGAATTATGTAAAGAAAATAGAGAATGATTCTGGTCACCATGTTCCAAACCAAATAACCAAATCAGTGGACTGGTTCTCTCTCTCTCTCTCTCTCTCTCTCTTTCTCTCTCTCTCTCTCTCTCTTTCTCTCTCTCTCTCTCTCTCTCTCTCTCTCTCTCTCTCTTTTTCTCTCTCTCCCCTATTCATTTTAATAGTAATCACAGCAAAGAATTATTTAAGTCTAAGTTTACGTATTATGATGTCAAAACCAGCTACACTATTAGGAGAACCATGTGGGCTTCATAGAAATATAAGTATAAAATTTCTATCTTTCATAATACCATGACACTAGTTATTATGGACTTCAGAATTAGACATCCATCTATATGGATACATTAAAATGATGTATTTAATTGCAGTTCCCAACACAGAGCACATGCATCAGCCTTTGGCCATCATAAAACATTGTTGAAGTGAATTAGACCCTTAGAGCTACTATGTAAATGACTGTCATAGCAGTACTTCAGAGATAACGCTGAGTATATATCAGCATTGCAATAGACCATTTCTGTGATTTTTCTTCCACAAAATTAGATGCCACAAAAGCTCAGAAGCTAACAGTGAAAGAAATGAGTTTGAAATAAGATGCGGCTAAGAACAATAAGCATGCTTCAAAAGCAGTTGCACTTGTGAAGTCAAACTAAATATTAATGTCAATAAATTGATGCAATGGGAATTGCAGTTCTTTGTGGTCCCTTTCTACTTCTTTATAAACATTAAGGGAAAATTATTCCTAGAAAAGCAAACTATTCTGAAAACATTCTGAAAATGGCATGATTTTATCTATTGCAACTTTAGTAGAGAATAAGGTATTCTTCATAAGAAGACAGGTAGTATCTTACAGTTTGTTAAACATATATTTGAAAGAAGAAATAATTTAAGTACTTCTTCTATCTTCCCACTTACCTGGTATTCATTCTAACCTACTTTTGGCATTGCACTTAGCTGAAATTGTTAAATGCAGACCTTGGCACAGAAATTCTGACATTTCTATAAATGTTAACAGTAATTCTACCCCTCTCTCCAACCCCCAACTCAATATGCCTAACCTCTTGATCACTAGTGAACCAGTAAAACTACAAGAAAATGTACAGTCCATTAATATATTCTAATTGTTCTTAGCTTTCCAAGAGATGTCAGATTCTTCATGAATTTCCAGAGTTCCAGAGCAAATACTTTAATAGAATATTAACATTAGGAAAGCAGACAGATTCTTTGGTTGATCATCAAATGGTATCCTTATAATTTTAAGTAATGCAGTGTAATTTATTTTATGACTTGCTTCCTCAAGATGAGTATCCTAAGTTGTGAAAATCAGGCCAATCCTCCAAGAGGCACTGGTGTGAAAGTGTTTCTGCAGGAAAAGAGAAGTGATTGAACTCTACTTACCACTTTGTTTTAGGAGTTGTAGATTAGTTTCCTAGGGCTAGCATAACAAATTACCACAAAGTGCATGTCTTTAAATAACAAAAATTTATTCTCTCACAGTTTGGAGGCTGGAAGGCTGAACTCAAGACTGTTCCCTTATAGAGGCTCTGAGGAAACATATGTTCCATGTCTAGCTTCTAATGATTGCTGGCAATCTATGGTATTCCTTGGCTGGTAAATGCATCACTCCAATTGCCACCTCCACTTTCACAGTTTTCTTCCTACGTCTCTCTGTGTCTTCAAATGATCTTCTGATAAGCACATCAGTCATTTAAGTTAGGGTCTGTTTTAATAAACTATGACCTTATCTTAACTAATTACATATTTAAGGGTGCTATTCCTCAATGAGGTCTCATTCTGAGGTTTCTGGTAGATATGAATTTTGGGGGACATTATTTAACCCAATACAGAGAGGGGTAGTTTTAAGTCAAAGCTGTCTTACTTTGATGGCATTTTGGGGTCAATATTCATAGGGCTAGTCAGTGTCACCAATTCTCACCTTTATAAAAAGCAATGTTTCCTTGCCCCTTTGTATGGTGGGGCTATGTGATGAGTTCTTCCCAGTAGCCTGTGACTGGGAGTGATAGGAATTACTTTGGGGCTTAACTGCTTAAGAACTGGAGTGGTAATAATTTTTTTGCTTGGCTTCATTCCAGTGAAGCATGCAACCTGGAATTGAGAAGGAAATGCATAACATGAAGTTTGCCTGCATAATGGACCTTATCCGAGTGAGAATTAAACTTTTGTTATATTATACCATGGTAATTTTATGGTATTTGTTACTAAAGCAAAACAGGCAATTCTGACTAATAAATTTCTTCACCTTCCAAAACATTTTTGAGTATGAATATGAAGGTTACAGATTAATCAGTGATCTGAACTTGAAACATATATGATCTTAATTCAAGGTTTTTTTTTTTTTTATTTCAGACATGTTTCTCCTCCTTCCCTGACAATTCAATTCCATTACCAATAATTAGTTGAAAACATTTGAGGACTATCTACTCACATGTGTTTAGAGAATGCTTGATTTATGTTACCTTTGACACTCAACAATATGAGCAAATAAAAGCAAAGGCTGGTGCTGAACTCCTTTAAAAAATCCTATCTGTGCTGAGAGCTATGACATACATTTTTGTCATTTAACTATTATAAAATTCCCAGTAGTATCACTTAGGCAGGAAATAAGAGTTTAAAAAAAATAGTGTTTCTATATCAAATAAAAATTTGTTGAGCTGTGCTTTGTATCTTGGAACTAAACTTCAAAGGAAAAGGTTTTATTATTGAAAATAAAAATGGTAATCTATAGCCAATCTTACATTGGCTGCAAAGAATGTTGTGACATTTCAGACATATGTTCAGCTTCCAACTCCATAATGAGTTTATTTTAAGTCTATTTATATACAGTTCAGTTGAAGGGCAAAAATGAGAAGTTATACATAAATGGCAGGGGTCCAAAACTGATGTCAGTTAAGCAATGATTTTATGTGTAATACAATTCCCTGCTGGGATGTCTGAAGCTCTTTCTAGTATGTTACATAAAAGCTTGGCACTAAGAGACAATGAAAAAATGAATTTAAAATGGAGAAAATACACTTGTTTCCCAGTAAAATTGGATTATAAAATGCTTCAAAGGTTGAAGGGCAGTGTTCATTGACTACAAAATGCTGATCTGTGGAAGAGCTAAATCTGACACAGGACAGAAAATAGCCTGGGCTCAGCACCCTCTACTAAACCTGCTGGTTAAATGGCTTTGTTACTGTGTCACAAGGCAGAATGTCAAAGGTGACTCTGCTCTCAAGTGTTCATCTCTCAAAGGTCCCTCAGGAAATGCCTTACTATGTCCTTACTGGCATGGGTGACCCAGAAAAGATCAAGGTCTTTCAGAGGCCTTGAAACCAATCTGGTCTATTGACATCTCGCAAAATGAAGATGATCTTGAGCTCAGCAATGCCTTGCACTGCCTTTAACAAAATCCCAATTACTGTGAATTTGGAAAGCTAATTGGAACCTACTTGATACGATAAGCAGAGTTCTAAAATTTAGCCCAAATTCTATTTGTTCAAAAAACGTTTACTGGCTCTATCCACGTTGGAGAATTTTCCAGAGTTGAGCGTGTAGCCATGAATCTCACCAATGTGGTCGCCAAGCTCAGGAAGCTCATAGTCAAGTAACAGAAGCAGGCACCGTGTTGTGTAAACAGATAGGTAAGAAGTATAATTATGTTTCATGTTCACTTAAAGGAACTCATGCTTGGTGATACCTTGACAGTTTGAAAGACCCCACTTTGAACTGCAAATAGATCCTTTATATGTTCAATTTACCTTTTCCTGTGAACATCTACTATGAAGATGTGTGATTTTTAAAACTACAACCTGCTACTAGTGATAAATGTCCGCTTTGCCAGGAAAAAAATGGGGGAATTTAGCAACATTATTATATAATGATCTTTCATCTCCAATTAAATTTATTCCAAAGTGCTGAGAAAATGGACTATGTGTTATATACCTTTACATTGTTGACAGCACAGAGTAGAATGCTTGTCAATAGGAGATATTGATAAGTATTGGTTGAATGAAGGGGGCATTATATACCATATTTTATATGAAATAATAGCTTAAGAAAAGAAAAAGTAGCAACTATGTACAAAAATGAATCTGACTTTATATCTTTGACAGTAACTCAGAAAAAGTAGGATTTATACAAATGTTAAATAAAATACTTTAGAACAATTAAGAAGTGCTATTAAGAACATCTTTCACTAAGCCTGCTGACTTGAGAAGTTTCAAGTGCTTGATGACACCTGGATTCACATTGACTATCATTGAAAGGAGTTTAATCAGTTACTATTGAGATGTACAAACTGAAAAACGTCTAGACAAATGAAACCTGTTCTGTCTTCATATCATGTAGAATTGGAACGTGTACCATTTTTAAATATACTTTTTATTTCTCTAAAAAGTAATCTGCTGGAAAACATTAATCTCCTATACAAGGGTCACTCAGAGATTTCTTGCTGCTCTCTCTGGAACCCCAATTCCTACTACTTTGGCACAAATGCTGTCTAGTTTATATCCTACTTGAACCAGTTATATAATTTTCTTTAACAATGTTATTGTTGGTTCTGGCTGGTGTAGCTCAGTGAATGGGCACCAGCCTGGTTTGATTCCTAGTCAGGGTATATAATCAGGTTGCAAGCCAGGTCTCTAGCCAGGTCCTTAGCTGGAGGCAATCATACATTGATACTTCTCTTTCTTTCCTCCTCCCTTCCTGCCCTTCTCTCTGAAAATAGTGAATAAAAAATCTTTAAAAAATGTTATTTTTTAAAAGTGGGACAACCACAGTAGCATAAATAATGCCATTGCAATGGTCCCACTTGTTCCCCTTCACCTCCCTCTATCCAGCCTTACCCCCTACTTCTGTAATCAATCCCCTTACAGTTGTCTATGTTCATAAGTCCTTCATGCGTGTTCGTTGACTAGTCCTTTACCTTCCTTCAATTACTCTCCACCTTCCACCTCCCCTCTTACAGCTGCCAGTCTGTTCCATAATTCTATGTATCTATTTCTATTTTGCTCATTAGTTTATTTTGTTCAATAGATTTCTCTAACGAGTGATAATCATATCATATTTGTCTTTCATTGACTGGTTTATTTCACTTAGCATAATAGTGTCCAGTTCTATTCATGCTGTTGCAAAAGATAGGAATTCATTCTTCCTTTCAGCTGCATAATACTCCATTGTACAGTTGTATCAATTTTTTTAATTCACTCATTTAGTTGTTTTGCACTTGGCCATTGTAAATAACACTACTAGGAATATGGGGGTACATAGGTTCTTGTGAATTGGTGTTTCAGGGTCCTTAGGGTATATTCCTAGCTGTGGGATTGCTGGGTCAAAAAGCAGTTCAATTCTTGGTTTTGTGAGGAAATCCCATACTGTTTTCCACAGTGGCTGCACCAATCTGTGTTCCCATCAGCAGCCTTAGGGTTCCCTTTTTTCCACACCTTTGCCAGTACTTATTTGTTGTTTTATTAATAATGGCCATTTGGGCAGGTATGTGGTGATGCCTCATTGTGGTTTTAATTTGCATCTCTCTGATGGCTAGATATATTGAGCATTTTTTCATATGTCTATGGGCCCTCTATATGTCCTTTTAGGTCCTTTGCTCATTTTAAAACTGGATTATTTGTCTTCCTGGTTGAATTGTGTAAGTTCTTTATATATTTCAGAGATTAAACCCTTATTCAATATACCATTGGCAAATATGTTCTCTCATACAGTTGGGTCCCTTTTTATTTTGATGATAGTTCCTTTAGCTGTGCCCTTTTTAATTAATTTAGCCCTTTTTAATTTGGTCTAGTCCATTTGTTTATTTTTTCCTTTACTTCCCTTGCCCTAGGATGTATAGTGGCAAAAATATTACTACATGAGATATCTAAAATTTTATTGTCTGTCTTTTCCTCTAGGATTTCTATGGCATCACAAATTATATTTATGTCTTTTATCCATTTCAAGATTATTTTATTATATGGTGTAAGATGGTGGTCTAGTTTCTTTTTTTTTTTTTTTGCATGTACCAGTCCAGTTCTCCCAAACCATTTATTGAAGAGTTGTCTTTACTCCATTGTATGCTGTTGCTCCTTTGTCAAGTATTAGTTGACCATAAAGATGGGTTTATTTCTGGAATCTCTATTCTGTTCTATTGATCCATGTGTCTGTTCTTATGCCAGTACCAGATGGTATTAATTATAGTAGTCTTATAGTATATATAAGGTATATATATATATAAGGTATTCGATATCAGGTATTGTGATCCTTTCAACTTTGTTTTCTTTCTTGAGATTACCAAGGCTATTCCAGGTCACTTTTGGTTCCATATAAATTTTTGGAATATTTGTTCTAGATTAGTGAGATATGCCATTGGTATCTTAATAGGAATTGAGTTGAATGTATAGATTGCTTTGGGTAATATGGGCATTTTAATGGTGTTAATTCCTCCAGTCCATGAACGTGGTATATGTTCCCACTTATTTGTACCTTTCTCAATTTCTTTCTTTGGTGTTCTGTAGTTTTCCAAGTATAGGTCTTTTACCTTCTTAGTTAAACTTATTATTAGGTACTATTGTTGTTGTTACAATAGTAAATGGGATTGTTTTCTTAGTTTCTCTTTCTGATATTTCATTGTTGATGTACAAAAATGCCATCTATGTCTGAATACTGACTTTGTACCCCATTACTTTGCCAAACTTACTTATCAGGTGGAGTGGTTTTTGTTGAAGTCTATAGGGTTTTCTATGTACATTAGCAAGTCATCTACATATATTGATAGTTTTATATTTATTGGAAAAGGCATTCCAATTTGGATGCCTTTTATTTCTTCTTCTTATCTGATCACTTTGGCTAGTATCTCCAATACTGGGTTAAATAAGAGTGGCTAAACAATACAGCATACTCCCTGTATTGTTCTTAAGAAATCTGCTTTTAGTTTTTGCCTTGTGAGTATAATGTTGGTGGTAGGTTTTTGCATATGACCTTTATGATGTTGAGGTGTGCTCCCTCTATTCCCACTTTGGTAAGTGTTATTATTATAAATGGGTACTGGATTTGCCAAATGCTTTTTCTGCATCTATTGATATAATCATGTAATTTTTGTTTTTTATTTTGTATATGTAATATATCATTTATTTAGTTGTGAATACTGTACTATCATTGCATCTCTAGAACCAATCACACTTGATCATGGTGCATGATCTTTTTAATGTATTGCTAGACTTGATTTGCTAATATTTTTTTGAGAATTTTAGCATCTGTATCCATCAGAGATATTGGCCTGTAATTTTTTCTTTGTTGTATATTTTCCTGGTTTTGGAATTAGGATACTACTGACCACATAGAAAGAGTTTGGAAGTCTTCCCTCTTTTTAAATTTTTATAGTAGTTTAAGAAGGATAAGAATTAGTTCTCCCTTGAATGATTGGTAAAATTTGCCTGTGAAACCATCTGCTACAGGGCTTTTGTGTACTGGGAGTTTTTTAATTATTATTATTATTACTGCTTCAATTTCACTAGTTGTTATTAATTTATCCAGGTTTTTTGCTTCTTCCTGATTCAGTTTTGGAAGATTATATATTTCTAGAAATTTATCCATTTTGCCCAAATTGTCCAATTTCTTGGCATACATTTTATAGCAATGTTTTACAATGTTTTATTTCTGCAGTATCTGTTGTTACTTTTTCTCTTTCATTTCTAATTTTATTTATTTGAGTCCTCTCTATCTCTCTCTCTTTTTATAAATGTAGTTAAAGGTATGTCAGTTTTATTTATCTTATTAAAGAATTTGCTCCTGAATACATTGATCTTTAAATTATTTTTTAAATAATTTTATTTAAATTAAATTAATTATTTAATTAAAAATGGTCCCTACACTATTTATTTCTGCTCTGATCTTGATTATTTCCTTCCTTCTATTTATTCTGGGATTTTTGTTGTTGATTTTCTAGCTCTTTTTGGTGTAAAGTTAGGTTGTTTTTGATATTTTTCTATCTTCTTGAGGTAGGCCTGTAATACTATGAACTTATTTCTTTTTGGCTGTTGTGTATGCATTTTCATTTACTTCTAGGTATTTATTTATTTCTGCCTTGATCTCATTATTAACCTATTCATTATTTAATAACATGTTATTTAGCCACCTTTTTTATTTTTCTTTCTAGTTTCAGGCCATTGTGATTTCAGAAACTGGGTGATATGATACCAATTTTCTTGAATCTGTTAATGCTTATTTTAGGTCCTATCATGTGGCCTATTTTTGAGAATGATGCATATGATTTTGAGAAGAATGTATATTTTGCTACTTTGGGGTGAAATTTTCTGTAGATACCAATTAAATCCAATTTTTCCTAATGTGTCATTTAATGTTACTATATCTTTGTTGATTTTTTTGTGTGGAAGATCTGTCCATTGTTGACAGTAGGGTGTTACAACTCCCTATAATGATGGTATTGCTACTGATCTCTTTCTTAAAGTCCTCCAAGATTTTCTTTATATATTTAGGTGCTCCTACATTGGGTGCATGTATCTAGGGTTATATCCTCTTGTTTGACTGACCCCTTAAATATTGTGTAGTTACCTTTTCTCTCTTCATATAGTCTTTATTTTGAAGTCTTTTTGTCAGATAGAAGTATTGCTACCCTGGCTTTCCTTTCACCTCCATTTGCGTGGAATATTTTTATTCCCATCCCTTTACTTTCAGGCTGTTAACCTTTTGCTCTTAGGTGGGTCTCTGTAGATAGCACGTATGTGGGTCATGTTTTTGTATCCATTCAGCTAAACTATGCCTTTTGATTAGAGAATTTAATCCGTTTACATTTAAGATCATTATTGAAAGGTACTTATTCATTGCCACTTTTTCCATTGTAACTAGGTTTCTTTCTCTCTCTCTCTTCTTCTTAAAGAGGTCCCTTTAGCATAATTTGCAATGCTGGCCTGGTGAAATGTACTCCTCTAGCCTATTTTATTTTTGGTCTGGGAAGCTTTTTATTTCACCTTCCATTTTAAATGAGAGCTTTCCCGGATAGAGTAGTCTTGACTGCAAGTCCTTGCTTTTCATTACGTGGAATATTTCATGCCAGTCCCTTCTGGACTACAGTGTTTTTGTTGAGGAATCAGTTGACAGCCATATTAGAGCTCCCTTTTAGGTAACCTATTGTTTCTCTCTTGCTGCCTTTAAGATTCTCCCTTTGTCTTTACACTTTGACATTTTAATTGTGATATGTCTTAGTATAGGCCTGTTTGGGTTGCTCTTGATTAGGACATACAGTGCTTCCTAAAATTCCATTACTCTCTCTCTTTCACCAAATTAGTGAAGATTTATGTCATTATTTCTTCTAACAGGCTTTCTATTCATTATTCTCTTTCCTCTCCTTCTGGTATCCCTATAATGCAAATATTGCTATGTTTATGCAATATTTCATCAACCCAAAGGTCTCTTAGACTATTTTTATTCTTTTTAAATATATACCTTTTCATTTTGTTGCTGTGACTAGGTGTGTTTTTTTTTTTCCCCCAAACTTGTATTCCAAATCACTGACTCAATCCTCTGCTTTATCTAGTCTGCTTTTTGTTCCTTCTAGTGTATTCTTCATTTCAGATATTGCATTTTTCATTCCCAACTGGTTCTTATTCATAGATTTGGTGTTCTTTTTTATGCTGGTATAGTTATTATTCACTCATTTTAGCATCCTTATAACCATTACTTTGAATTCTATGTATGATAATTTGCATGTCTCAATTTTACTTAGCTCTTTTTATGGGGATGCCTCCTTTTCATTCATTTGAAGGTTGTTTCTTTGTTCCTCCATTTCAGTTGTCTCTTTTTGTTTGTTTTATTAGATTAGGTCCGCTTTGACTCCCTGTATTGTGGGGTGGGTTTAGGTGGTAGGAGTCCTGTGGGACCCAGTGTTGCAAACTCCCTGGTCTCCTTACTTAGACACTTTAGGAATGTCCTTTGTGTGGGTTATGTAGGCTCTCCTATTATATTGGGTCCTGAGTGTTTTTGGCTTGTTCACTGATGAGACCTCCCCTCTGGCTGGCTGGCTGAGAGGCTCAACTGCCACCATGTCTTGTACATGTTGTACAGGTCCTGGCTGATCAAGGTAAATCAACAGAAAATAATGAAACTAAAACAAGCACCCCCCCCCCCACACATAAAAATTGCAATTTTAATGATAAAAGATCAGAGTAGAGTAAAATTGGAAAGGGGAAAATAAAAGGAAAAGAATAAGACAAGACCAAAAGACAGCAAAGTAAATATGGGAGGAGAAAAGGGGATAGAACTAAAATGAATAATAGATTGAAAGAGGAAAATAAGAAAAGGGGGCAAAAAAGAAAAAATAAAAACAATGAAAAAGAACAAAATAGAATTCATCTCAGCAGGGTTCAGTGGTTTCTTACTGGGTTCTCCCTTTGAATATGGCTCTGATGTAGTCTTGAGGCCAGTATAATCCAATGTCAAGTGCTATCCATGTCTAGCTCTCGGCAGCCTGTTCAAAGCTACACTTGACACACAGTTTGTGGTTGATTCCTCAGGGCTTGGCTGCACTAGGGTTGGGCCAAGCTGCCTTCCTAAAGGTGGGTTTTATTGGCACTGGGTCCGGGGGTATGTCAGCAAATGTTCCAAGTTGCTGGCAGGATTCACCTCTGCTTGTGTCTGCCTGCATTGGCCAGCTAACTTGTCAGTCTTAGACTAGTTTCTGAGAGGGCTTCTGGTGGGAAGCTGGGACTCCAGACTTCCCATGGCAGGTACCTCTCAGACTTTAGGGAAGATGGTGGGTTTGTGCCCATGCCTATAAACCACCAGTGTGACCCTGTCCAGTAGTTTTTCCCTATACATGGCAGAGCAGGATCCTTAGTAAGCCAATGGGCAGATTTTCCAGAGCCCAGATTTGGGACTGCTGGAAACTGGGAGGGTATTTCTATGGCTCTTTCATGAGGGGGAAATACCAGTGTATTTCTGAGGGAAGCATATGGCATGGCTGCACCCTACAGTCCATCTCGGACAACCCCTGAGTCTGGGAAAGTTGCTGTCTCTTCATTAGGGGTTAAGATTCAGGATGGGAACAAAGACTTAAGTAAAAGAAAAAAACCAAGACAAAACACAAAACTAAACAAAAAAACTATGAAATATGTGGTAAATAGGATTCTAGAGGTTGAGGGAGTGGTATCCCACAGGATAAGGTAATTGTTTTTCCCCTGGGAGAAGCTTGCTCTTCTCAGGAAAGAGGGCTTCTGTGGAACCTAGGTACATCCCAGCACGTAAAACCCCATGGCCGCTCCCGCAAGTCTGTCCCTAGTGTCTCCTGTTGCAGACTCATCCCACCTGACTCCAGTCTCAGCCACCCTCCCTTCACATGGGCCCAAGGTGAGTGGTTGCCAACATATGACCTGTGTTTTGGCTCCTTTAAGCATCAAGAAAGAAAGAAACATACCGACTTTGTCTCCAGTGGGCCTCATCTCTCCTGAGCAGAGACAAACCCTGTGTACTTAACCCCTGGGTGCTACACAGTCTGCTATCCCAGCACTGGTGCTCTGTGCTTGGGAGCCCAGTTCATGCTTCTGGCCTCTCTACTTGCAAGGGAACGCCCCCACCACTGGGCCTCCACCTCAGCCCGTGGGCTTCTGGACAGGCGCCCCTTTTCCCAATTTCACCCTTCCTGCCAGTCTTAGTGTTTTCTTTTCCCGTCCTTGGTTAAATGTCTCTTGTTCTAATAGTCTTCAGTTTATTTCAGGTGTCTAATCCTCTCTTTAGTTTTATTTCCAGTTTGGTTCTAGGTGAGGTGTGTGATACATCCTCCTAGTCCACCCCCATCTTGCAATCCCTCTTCTCACTCATATATTTTGAATCTTGTAATCCACAGTCAACTCACAGGTTCCACTTAATATTACAGAATACATGCTCTGCTTTATTCTGAACCCATATCTAATTATCCCTCAACTTTTAAGTAATGTCACCCCAATGGTCAACCCCAGGTGAAATCACTCTGGACCCTCTGATTTATGGGTCTCAACTTTTTTTTTTTCTCAAGTCCAGTCTTATTCACCCCAATACTTGACAATCTCCAGTTACTGTGTGAAGAAAATGCCAGCAGTAACCTTGGCTATAAGAAAAATGATAATTGCCTCTCAGTGGTCTATCACCAGTTTGTGAAAAAAGCAGAATTAGCATATCAATCCTAAATTTTTATTTCATGTCCAATGGCTTCCTAAAACTAACTTACCCCCATGCCTCATGGTCATTAGCAGCTTTCATCTCTTTGCTGGTCTGGACATTTTCTAACTGGCAGTAGAGAGCTCTCTGTTCTCTTTCCTGCCTCCTTGGACTCTGAGTTTTTGCCACATCAGGTTTTAACTCTGGTTTGCCTTGACCTTGGTATCTAAGACATATTTGACTCTTGGCTATGTAGTCTGATTATTTTATTTCTCTTCTATCATCCCTCCCTTGAATTTTCCAGGTTTGATGACCTGTTTATGAATGTTCTCCACTGATATTTATAGTGCTGACATAACAAGATAATTACTGTTGTTAAATTGAAGTGGATTCTGGGAGTTCTGGTACCTAAAAAAATTATGGTTTTATATATCAAATTCTTATCATATTTTCCAAGAAACCAAGTGTGTTCTTAAAACTATATGGGCTTAAAGGTATAAAAATCCTTTTTGCTTTACAGCCAAACTACATTAGTGATGATTAATCATAATAAGAGGCCAAATGAAAACTAGAACGTTGCTTAGACTTTAAATTAAAATAAGGAAACAAATCTCTCTGGATTACCAAGGAGAAATTACTTTCCTAAGTGCTCTGCAGGTAGTTTAAACTAAACATGTACAGTGGGGTAACACTTTGAAAATTATTGATGTGCTTTTTTATTTTGCCTTTCAGACAACAAACCCATTGTCTTAGTTTGCCTGAAGCAACAAGAGGCATGGGGGAGATTGGAATTTGTTATAGAAATAATGCAAAGAGAAAGTCTCTCCAAAATAAAAAGGATAAAGAGTAAAGAAGTATGTTATAAAAAAGGTTTTTTGTAGTTAAAAGTTGTGCCAACAGTTTCCTCCCATAATGATAAATCAAATTAGTTATTCTAAAGAGAAGAGTTTTATTATTTTTATATTCTCCACATTTGCAAATAACTCATCTTGGAGTAGCACTTTAGAACTCTCTTTTAATATACAGAATATAACTGTGCCCTCCATGAAGTCTTGCCCCGACTTTGAAAGGAGAAAGATAGAAATAAAGATAGGAAGTAAAGCAACCACAGTGGGTCCACATTTTCTCTTCTTTGGGCTTTGGCCTAAAGGTACATTAGAAGACAGAGAATGCTAGGAAAGTCAGAGGGAGACCCCTGTTTTTACTTGAGACTTTGGGAGAATACTTGCAGTGGGTCCTATAAACAATTGATGAACATCAAATTCAAAGAAATAGGGCCAGTGTACCTTAAGAAGGTAAAAAAATGATTCTGATACTGGCTTTTCTAAGGCACCCTTGGTTCTCATATTGATCTTACAAGAAGGGAGCCACCATTGTTAAAATAAAGTAAAGACTGTAAGGAAGGCCACCCTAAACAAGGGCCGAATAAAAGTTTGAGGAAGACCTCAGAGCTTTCTACAGCAAGAACTAAAGTGAGTATCGAAGGCAGCAGTGTTTATGCCAAAAGCATGACCTCTGAGATATACGAGGACTATCAGCCATAGATTTTCAGCATCAGAGAGAGCAGAACAACAAGAAACTGGGAGGCCAAAGGCATTGCTGAAAAACTAGAGAAGTAAGAATGATATGACATGAGCAGCAGAAGACTTGGTATTTCCTCTCTCATATTATAAAGGTGATAAGCTGTGTTCTTCCCCCAGAAGCAAGAGGCCAGTTATCTGAGCACATTTTACCTGAGATGTGGTATTCAAATTAATCTTTAAACTAGATTGCACATTTGTTATTATCTTTATTTTTCTCCTCTGTAATCAGAAATGGGCATGGGTCTGAAGACAGGCTAGATTATAGACAAAAAAAATACAGGAATTATTTTTCAATATAGGTCTAAATTATACTGAGTATTTGGCAACATGATTGCATGTACATAAAGGAGAGCTCATGATTTTATCATGAGTGGCCTTTCTTCCTGTCTCCCTGATTCCTGCAAATAGCACTGATGTTCTATAATTCAGGATCAAAGTCCAGAATCATCTTTAACTGTTTCCCCTTTAATTTAAACCTGTACAGTTTTAACTTAAACTGTTACAGGTTTTACATTTTTAACATTCATTTGACTTCTCCACTTTGTGTGTTTCGATAGCTTCTTAATTGATTTCTTTTCCTCACGACTCTCTCTCTTCCAATCCTGTGCATGATTGCTAAATTAATCTTCGTAAATGAAGACCTGATCCCATTTCTCATTTCTCAAAAACATTCAGTCATCATCTACTAAATTACACAAAAGCTTCTTGTTTCTACAAAGGACTCTTGCAGAAAATGACTACAACTTCCCTTTACTGTTTTATCCTCCTTTTATCTCTATAACATTCAGTGATATGGCCACAGTGGAGTACTTTTTCAGTAGGAGATACGCGCTTTAGCTAGTGCCATTTCTTTTGCCTGGGACATCATCCTTTCAGCCTTACCATTTTCTTCTTAAATTCCTAATGTGTAAATTCATTCTGAATCTCATAGTGTCTGATCTTCTATAATACATATAGTAGATGTTTGGAACTATTTGTTAAATTAAATATACAATGTGATAATGGTAGAGGTTATATAATGAAAATAGAGTGAAAATAGAGATCCAAGAGAAACTACAGATTATCCTCTGGGCATAAAGGAAAAATGTTCACAGGAAAAGTAGCAATACATTTCAACAGAATAGAAAAATAATGAAAATAAGTTCTGAAGATCCCTGTTTCAACTCCAGAGAGAACCCTGACAGGGATGCTAGAGAAATGAGAAAACAGGTAAAATTTTGGATACAGCTGAAACTTGCCATTAGTCTTTCACTAGCATGTAGAAGCATCAAGAAGGTAGGACATAGAGGAGAGTCTAGTTCAGATATTAAGAGGAAGGTTGTGTTAATTGGTACAGTGTCCTGCATCTTCTAATATTTCAAGCGAATGACTAGTTGTTCACAGTGCCAACCATCTGCTTTCATGGGAATGAAGAAAAGCTGATTTTCTATTTTCCTTTGTCAGCCACCGTTCACATTTAAATGTTATATTTTTCTGTGTGAAACTTATCAATGTATTTTTGTGCTATCAAAAAGTATAATTTTAGTGACTCAAAGAGAGAGTACAGGCTTTAGCCATCTAAGGCACAGAGGGAGCATTTTAGTATTAAATAACTTCCTGAGTTGAAACAAGAACAAGTTTTATTGGGAGAGGAAAGGAGAAAGTCATGTGTCTTTATTGTTTGGTCCAGCTTAACAGTTTTTGTATTTAAATGCTGCAAAATTTGCAGTTTAAAGTTGCACTCATTTTTATGCCGCCTGCTTAGGATGTTGGTGAAATTTTACCTTGATAACTGTCAGAACAGTACTTTCCAGCCGGTTAGTCAAGATTTACGAGGTGGGAAAATAGAAAATGATAAAAGGAAAGGGAGAAACTAGGCACTCTTTTTCATGTCTATTTTAGTCCTGTTATATTGCTAACAGACCTTTCAAGCTGTTTTTGTGATAGTCCCCCACCTCTTGATTATACCACACAGGCTTTATTAAACAACAATAAGCAAAATGAAATCATTCACAATAGATCCAGTCAAGATAGTGGCCTAGGCAGACATGGCTTGCCTCTTGAAGAAACATATCAAAATTATAACTAAAATATAGAGCAACCATCAGCCAGAACCATAGAAATCGAGTTGGATGGAAGTCTGACAACTATGAAATTAACCACATCCATAGAGGTAGGTAGGAGGGGCACAGATGATGCAAAGTGTTGGTTTCTCATGTATGTGGTGGGTAAAAATCTGGGAGGGATATTTCATGAGTGAGAGTCCCAGCCCAACACTAGTCCCCCCAGCCCAGGGTTCCAGTGCCAGGAAAATAAGTCCCCCGACTTCTGGCTGCAAAAACCAGCAGGGATTGAGTTGGTGGAAGAAACTGCTGGAGCCACAAGCAGTTCCTCTTAAAGAATCCAAACACAGACTCATCTACAGCACTGGGGAAGGGGCTTGAAAGGCACCCATGGTATCCAGGGAGGAACTGAAGAGTCTGGCATCAGGGTGAGCAGAGGCCATTGTCTCTTTTCTAAACCCTCTACCAACAAAGCCTGCAAGCTGGTGCCACATCTGAGACTCCATCAACCTGGCTAATACTGTCTGACCTGCCTTGGAGATTCCCAGAAACTCTGCCCCACCCAGCCTAAGGGCCCACCCAAGCTGCTTTTCCATATGAATGGCTGGTCTTGGCTCATGCTGCACAACTTTATAAATCCTACCAAACAAGCAACAGCTGGCCTCAGTGAGCCCCAGGCCCAGCACTACCAACAGCCAGGTTTGAGTCAAAGCATGGCTTTGCATGGGAATCTTCAATCCTAGCACAAGTAGCACCATTTCAGACTGCTTTATAGCTTGAGCAGGGTGTCCTGGGTGAAACATAGGTGGGGGCTGAATTTGGCCTGCACAAGCTGGGAAACCCCAGGGCCAGTGCATCCAGTGGGTAGTTAGAGACCATGTTAGAGCACCAACACCCTGCCCCTGCACAGCTGATCCTCTACAAAAGGCAGAGGTTGGTGGTCAATGGTTACAGCCAGCCCTTGCACCTGATAGGCCTAGGTAAATCCCTCCCATTTACTTCCCAACAGAAACCAAGTCTCAACTGCAAGAGGAGGGTGTATTTAGTCCACATGAAGGATGCACCTCAAGTACCCTGCTTAGGTGATATGGGAGGTTGTGCCACTGGACCCTACAGGACCTCTTAGGCCATGCTACCAATACACCATGTCAAAGCAGCTCCACTTAATACACAGAAACAAACACAGAGAGGCTGCCAAATTGAGGAGGAAAAAAATATGGTATAAATAAAAACAACAGAACAAAACCTCAGAAAAAGAACTAATTGAAATGGAGACAGCCAACCTATCAGATGCAAAGATCAAAATGCTAGTGGTCAGAATTTTCAGAGAAATAATTGAGTATGGCCACATAATAAAGGGTGAAATGAAGGTTATATAAAGTGAAATAAGGGAAAAAAATACATGGAATCAACAGTGAAGGGAAAAAAACAGATTTCAAAACAGCAATTTGGAACAAAAGGAAGAAGTAAACATTCACTCCAAATAGAAAATGAGGAGAGGATTAGGAATCTCTGGGACAACTTTAGACATACCAACTTTCAAATCATAGGAACTCCAGAAAATGAGAGGAAGAGCAAGAAATTGAAAACTTATTTGAAAAAATAATGAAAGAAAACTTCCTTGATTTGGTGAAAAAAATAGACATGTAAATAGAAGCACAGAGTGCCAAACAAGTTGGACCCAAAGAGGACCACACCAAGATACATCATAATTAAAAGGCCAAAGGTTAAAGATAAAGAAAGAATATTGAAATCAGCAAGAGAAAATCAGAGAGTTATTTACAAAGGAGTTCCCATAAGACTATTAACTGATTTCCAAAAGAAACTTTGCAGGCAAGAAGGGGTAGGCAAGATATATTCAGAGTGATGAAAAGCTAGGACCTTCACCAAGATTACTCTATCCAGCAAAGCTATCATTCAGAATGGAAGGGCAGATAAAGCACTTCCCAGACAAGGTAAAGCTAAAGGAATCCATCATCACCAAGCCATTGTTTTATTAAATGTTAAAGGGATTTATTTAAGACTTATTTAAGAAAAAGATCAAAACTATGAACATTAAAATGACAACAAACACAACTATCAACAACTGAATCTAAAAAATCAAACTAAACAAACCCAGATTCTCTATAAAAATAACAAAGTTGAACTAAGTGATTTCCATCTTTACCCAAGCTAAATTTCTATATTTTGATGAAAATAATGGAAAATCTGATCTTGCTGTTTCAAACTTGTTCTATATATCAAAAAAACAAAATTTTTAGGTACATAATTGAACCTCATATTTTATAGATCACTAGTGAGCAGATGACTTTTGGTTAATTACTTTTATAAGCTAACATAGTAGGAGGTCTTTGAAAGTGTTTCCAATATAAGAAATTAATAATTTATGAAGTAAAACATTAAAATATATGATTGTTGCTAAGAACCATATATGTATGCTTAAATGATAATAGCTGAAAATATTATATGGCCAATAAAAGAGTTAAAATTTCATAATGTTTTATCTATCAGATAGATTGTCATAATTAGATTAAAACATGAAAGAAATTTCAGGCAGTTTAATCTCTCTGTTTTTCTTTATTTAACTGTACCTTAAGCTATGTACAGCTAAGTATATGTATTTATATAGACTAGAAATAATTAGAGTAATACCAGCTTTCCTCAAGAGGACTTAGATCAACATATTAAATAAACTTGTTAAATAAAACAAATTTACAAAAGTAAGAGGATAACCAAAGGGATGATTGTAAGAGGTGATAAAAACTAATAGCACTTGAATTATTAGAGAATAAGAGTAAATAAAGGAGCATGTGCAGAAAGTAATTGACGAAAATATGTATACTTTAAAATTAACTTGCTCACAAGTAACAGCGAACATTCTGGTAACCAGCTTTAAATACGTAGAAAAATAAACAATGTATCTGCATAGTATTTCATATTTTAGTCATTGAATTTAAAGTGAGCATCACAGACTACCAGATCTTGACTGAATGTAGGTGAGGGGAAATGATATAAAAATAAATAAATAAATAAATAAATAACTAAATAAATAAAAATATTGGCCTAAAATTCAAAACCATCTGGTGAAGTCATGAATGACTGAGTTGAACATCAGGGGAGCCTACTGATAATCATTTCTGCAGTCAATTGAAAATTCTGTAGAGAATATATTAAAGAGTGGTATAAAAAATGTACTGACCCAAATAAATTGCTTATTTAAAAAAAAGGCATAATCAGTGAACAGATGCTATATTACTACCAAGAATAATATTTTTAAGAATTTGTAGGAAAAAAAGTGTTTGATTATTAGCTGTGATGGAAATATTGCCTCCAAATTTGAAGAATGCTCCACTTGATTGTTTTTAATGACATTCCGAGAGGATGGAAAATTTTCCTATGTCCTACTTTGAGTAACTGCCAAAGATATTTGTTAGTAATGCTTCAACTTAGAAGTGAATGGGCAAAATTTATTCCTAGTAATAATAGTTATTATTAATAGTTAATAAATTTTGAAATGGAGACAATGAAAACTTTGTTTATAAATTAATATTTTATGTTAGTAAATGGCCTTAATAATCAATCTTTCTTTCCTTTCCTTTTTCCTTCTTCCCTCCCTCCCTTCTTCTCCTCCTTCCTTTTCTCTTTTCTCTCTTATCCTCCCTTTGTTCCTTCCTTCCCTCCTTCCTTCCTTCCTTCCTTCCATTCCTTCTTAAAAAAAAAAACAAAAAGAGAGAGAACTCCATTAGTTTAGCTTATATGTGGTTCAGATGCCCCAATATAGACTTCATTCCCCATCATTCATAGCAGCTATGTGTGGCCATGGGACTAAGTCTGGGTCTGATAGGATGGATGTAAGCACATGCAATATGTGCGTCTTCAGAATCATCACTTTGAAGATGAAGTTACTTACTCTGAACTTCCTCTTTCTCTGCCTCCAATCCATGCAGAAGAGGACAACATTCTAGGTGATGATGTAACATTACTAGTTTGCATGTAGATGTTGAAGGAAACAGAATTCTTTTTTTTTTTTAAGATTTTATTTATTATTATTTTCTTTTAGAGAGAAGGGAAGGGAGAGAGGCAGAGATGGGAAGAGAAATCAATGTATGGTTGCCTTTCACCTGCCTCCAGCTACAGACCTGGCTGGAGACCTGGCTTGCAACCTGATTATGTGCCCTGGCTGGGAATCAAACCAGTGACCTTTGGGTTTGTAGGCCAGTGCCTTATCCACTGTCCTACCAGCCAGGAGACAGACTTCTTAATGGAGATAATTTCTATCTGTGGGTTTCTATCTATTTTGACAGATGTGGCCCCCTGTAGCTGGAAAAGTCAACAATTTTTCTTGTGCTCCCAATAGCAGAAGCTATATTTGTCCTTGAGAATCTTTCTTTAAATTCTCACAGTAAGACTTAAGCGAAACAATGAGACCAACTCAGCAACAAAGGGCAGATTAACTTCTTACTTGAAATCTATATTTTTTAGAAGACCTTAAACTAGCAAGTATTAAGTTGAATATAAGAGGGAGGGTTCAAGCACAGATGCAGTAAATAATAAAATATCTCAGAGACTTAAGAACTATTTTTTAAAAACTAAGCAAACAACAAGAACAGAAGCACAAGCACAGATATGGTGATCATCTGAAGGGTTATCAGCTAGGTGGGTAAGGGGGCAAAAGGGGAAATGATGCAGGGATTAAGAAACACAACTGGTAGGAACAAAATGGACAGAAGGAAGTTCAGAATAGCATAAGAAATGGAGAAGCCAAAGAACTTATATGCATGGCCCATGGACAGCTATAATAGTATAATCAATAAAATAAACTGAAAAATAAAAAAAAGAAGGTAATCTTGAGTGTGGTAACTTTCACATGGATTTTATTAGGCGCAAAGACTAAAAGGTTACTACTTTTTTGATAACCCATGTTGCCAAAGGAGACAAGTTGGACCAGCAAGAGCCTGTGATTATCCCTAATGCAGTGTTCATAGAGGGTGTACTCTCAATGCACATTTAAGATGTGGAAGAGGAAGGTAGTGGATAAAAATATTCAATTCTACTTGAGAGAGAAAAATCAGAGAATTTGAAGAAAAAGGACCAGGAGTTTTTCACAGAAATCAGGAGAAAAGTCTAGGTGAGCAATTTATCCTAGTACTAGAATGAGGATCTTAAAATAATTGCATACCCTATTTTTATCATTTCTATGGAGCAGTGACTTCATATTCTAATAGAAATTTATGGTGGCTATTCTATTTCAGCTTCACAATTGTATGCTGAGTGCCAGATATATATGTAACTTTTGGATTAGTTTATTAATTACCAAGTTGCAAAGGGCAAGGTCACACTTGACAATGAGGAAAATGCAACACTCAGTTTAGCCTCAAATTGTTTATGGATAGAATACCAATAGCATTTTGGTTGCCTTATTTAGGGAAGGAAAGAGTCTGCATGTACTCATGGAAGGTGTGGCCAAAGGAGCAGACTTAATCACACTGTTGACCAGTTTTCTGTTCCTCATTTTTTCTTTTCAATAATAGAAATTTGGGGATTTTTGCTGGCCACCTGTTCCCCCAGTTTAGAGATTTACAACCTCTTTTTCTTAAAGCTAAGCCTAGCATTACATCTAAGTTTCACCAATAGGATAGGCAAGCAAAATATTTTATGAATAATTCATGAAAAATAATTTATGAATTGTTCTTTTTAAAACAAAGGTGTTTGCTTTAGAATTCCTATTATCAATTATTTCATTTAGATTGTGGACAAAGGATGCTTCAGCTTTGACAAAGAAGACAAAACAATATTGTAGGGTATGATGAAGCAGTAGGAGAAGGAAAACTAGGTTCTTGAATGACCTATGAAAGAAGGGTTATCAAATCAGCTTGGACTGGTCATTTCTGGACTATTAAATATAAGAGGAATAAATTTATAATTTTAAAAAGCTTGTAGGCTGGAGTCTCTTCTAAGTAGCTTAGTCTATGTATATCATAACACATTATATAATTTAACCTCATAAACCTATGGCTATAATGGACATTTAGGATTACAAAAAAACAACAAACAAATCTGCAAAGAAATAACTAAAAGAAAATAGTAAGCTTTTATAAAGGTATGGTGAAGACTACTTCTAGTACAAGTGAGAAAAATATAATCTAATTTCTGGGAGGCCTATTGTGATGGATGCCTTCAACACAGATGTGAGACTCAGGCACTTTTTATTTGATTTCAATAGGTGCACCATATGTACATCTGTCTCAATAAACAATCATATTTTATAATTATAAGGTTTTAAATCATCTGTCAGACAAATCCAGATGCCAAATAAGTCAAAACCCTCAATGTTGAAACTACTTTTCAAAAATAATTTATACACCTGGGAAATTAAAGTTAATGACTTGGAAAATATTTCAGATGGTGCCATTATACACCCAAGATAGTAAAAATCTTAAGGACAAAGAAAAGTATAAGACATTATACTTACAGTCAAGGATATTTTACCCTTGTTGAAAATATAAAGCTAACCTACTTTAAGCAAAGAAACACTTGTTGTTAAAAATGAACACCTCTCTGGTTATAATGTGTGATGTTTCAGAGAGTTAAAAGTAAATAAGACATAATTTTTCTCATGAAAAAAACTTATAATGTGATTACGGGTAAGTGATTAATGGTGAGATAGGGGAAGGAGAGATGCAAACATAAGCTCATAGATGCAAACAAATTATAAATAAAGGCAGATGTCAAAAGAAGAATAAACAAAATGTTGGGTCAGATGCATAGATGGGCTGGTAAATTATAGACTCCAAGTGTATCATTCAGAGAATGGCTAGGAATAGTAAGCATTTATTCATTTATCCATTCATATGTTTTATGTAAAAAAGCCATATATATATATATATATATATATATATATATATATATATATGTAATTATATTCTAGGATTCTAGGTTCTAGGTTCCTGCTTATGGCACAAGATGTTCATTAACCAACAGTTTAGCTCTATAATACAGCTGCACTGGTCAGGTGCTGGGAAAACCCAGGTAAGTGGGAAGTCATAGCCCTGATCTCAATGTGCTCATACCCAAGAGAGGGATAGGTGAAGGAAGGATAGAGAACATGGATGATGGAGATGAGGGAAAATGAGAAGCAGACACAAAGAAGAAGACAGACTAGGGGAGGATGATGGTAGTATAACCACATTCTGACAAGTTAGATGAAATGCAGTAGAATATTATTTGACAAATAATTAGTGACAAACACTGGGAATAATATACTATAAGTGAAATATAAATAATATTGGAGAAGCTTATAATCTATTGTAAGAGGTAAAATTGAAAGTAAGTTGTTATAAGATACAAAGAGAAGCATTATAATCAAAGGCAAATGCAGTGACAGGAGGAGAGGGGTCTGAGGTCTTTTACTCAAGGGAGACAGGTGGAACGAACAATTGTTTACTTAGTGCCTACTAGCTTTGATTGATTGAATGAATGAATCATATTTATGGTATATTCAGTGTGCTTTAGTTCAGGGAGAAAGAGAGGGAGAGAGAAAAGGATAAAGAGAGGGAGAATGAATGCCTTTTAAACTGAAAAAATTTATCTGTAGTGTCAAAGCATACAGCAAAAAAGAAGCCAATAATAGAAAGGACCTTCCATGTTTCAACTGTAAGAAGGAAACCAGTATTTGTTAACTCTATATGCTCTCTCAATAGCTCCAGAGACCCATTTAAAATATATTATACCTCAGATGTCAGATAATTTCTTATTCTCTAATTTCTATAGCACTCTTTGTTACCTTTGTGTTAACTGTGATATAGAATTAAATGCCTCTTCAAGTGACCCTAAAATAATACATTCACATATAAATAAAATCAGTAATTAGTTAATCAGTAGTTGATTGGTAACTTCCTTGATCCAGTCCCATAGTCAGTGAGCAGATATATATTGAGGTCTTATTCTGTGCTGGGCACTGCTTGTGGTGTTTTGGCCAACCTGGCCAACATGATCCTCATATAAAACTCATTCTTCTAGCTCTGGTTTGCTTTAGAAAAAATTTTTGCATATACAAATGAGCTCTATGATTCAAAAATAATATTTGTTTTATTTCTCTTGATTTCTTATATGTTGGGGATCCCCATCTCACAGAGCCCCCCAATCACAGATTGAATAAACTAATCCAGACTCAAAGTTCCTGGGGAGAAGAGGGGTGGCCACTCTCTCTAGTGGGGAGTGTGCACCATCCCCTTTCCCAACATAGCTTTTATTGGGTCTAATACATGCAAAAAAGAAGGGTGTAGGTGTTCGCCATAAAACATACAATGTTTAGGGAGGATAAGCTACAAAATACAAAGAGCAGTATCTGGTCAAGGCTGGTCAGACTTGCTGGCACCAGAGCATTAATAAAACATAGTTCAGGCGTTCATTTTGGCCTTAACTCAAACACCCATTAATTGGGAATAGAACATACACAAAGCAGAGCAGGACTCAAGGTTTACATTTTAATTCTAGGCCTGATTTTTCCCATGGAAACATCTCTTTGAAGGCTTCAGATCATATCTGATGCCTGCTTCCCATTTCTTTCAAGCCTAACACCTACTTTCCAGGCCTGGCTCGCATAGGCACTACAGTTTCTGGAAGCACATGAAGTGGCCCTCTATACCTATCTATAGATATTTCAGGCAAATTCAGAATTATTTATAAAAATTAAGAATTTCCCAGAGCCAGTAGAAGGAAGGAAATTATCAAGATCAGAGAAGAACTAAATAACTTAGAGATTCAAACTACAATTCAAAGAATCAATAAGTCCAGGAGCTGGTTCTTTGAAAAAATAAAGAAAATTGATAAGCCTTTATCCAGACTCATCAAGAAAAAGAGAGAGAGGACCCAAATAAACAGAATCAGAAACAACAGGGGAGAAATCACAACTGATACTTCAGAAATACAAAAGATTGTAAGAAATTACTACAAACAACTATATGACAAGAAATATGACAACCTGGATGAAATGGACACATTTCTGGAAATGTATAATATACTAAAATTGAACCCAGAAGAAGCAGAAAGCCTGAATAGGCCAATCACAACTAGTGAAATTAAAGAAGTAATCCAAAATCTCCCAAAGCACAAAAGCCCCGGACCAGATGGATGCACAGGTGAATTTTACAAAACATTTAGAGAAGAACTAACTCCTATCCTTCTCAACCTACTCCAAAAAATCCAAAATGAAGGAAGACTCCAAACCTTTTTCTATGAGGCCAACATTATTCTAATCCCCAAACCAGGTCAAGACACAACTAAGAAAGAAAGCTATGGACCAATATCTCTGATGAACATAGATGCTAAAATTCTCAACAAAATATTGGCCAACAAGATCCAGCAATACATTAAAAAGTCATACACCATGATCAAGTGGGTTTCACCACAGGGTTACTAGGATGGTACAACATTCACAGATCAATAAATGTAATACAACACATCAACATAATGAAATATAAAAACTATATGATTATATCAATAGATGCTGAGAAAACGTTTGATAAAGTACAGCAACCATTTATGATTAATAACACTCAGCAAAATGGGAATAGAGGGAATATATCTTAACATAATAAAGGCCATATATGAGAAACATGAAGCCAATATCATACTCAATGGGCAAAAACTAAAAGCTTTCCCTCTAAGATCAGGAACAAGACAAGGCTGTCCACTTTCTCCACTTCTATTCAACATTGTCTTGGAAGTTCTAGCCATAGCTATCAGAGAAGAAAAAGGAATCAAAGGTATCCAAATTGGAAAGGAGGAAGTCAAACTGTCATTATTTGCAGATAATATGATAGTGTGCATTCAGAACCCCATAGGCTCCACCAAAAACTTGCTTGACCTAATAAGCAAATTTAGCAAAATAGCTGGGTATAAAGTCAATATCCAGAAACCAAAAGCCTTTTTGTATACCAATAATGAAACATCAGAAACAGAAGTGAAAAAACAAATCTCATTTACCATAACAACAAGAAAAATAAAGTACCTAGGAATAAACTTAAACAAGGAGGTAAAAGACCTGTACTCAAAACCACAGAACATTGAAGAATGAAATTAAGGAAGATACAAATAAATGGAAGAATATACCATGTTCGTGGATGGGAAGAATTAACATCATTAAAATGTCCATACTACCCAAAGCAATCTACATATTCAATGCAACCCTAATTAAAATACCAATGATAGACTTCATAGAAATAGAAATAATACTTCAAAACTTTACATGGAGCCAAAAACACCCATGAATAGCCACAGCAATCTTGAGAAAGAACAACAAGGTAGGAAGAATCACAATACCAGACATCAAACTTTACTACAAGGCTACTGTCATCAAAATGGTCTGGTACTGGCATAAGAATAGACATAAAGATCAATGAAACAGAATAGATAGCCCAGAAATAAACCCAGGCCTCTATGGTCAATTAATATTTGACAAAGGGGGAAGGAACATAAAATGGACTGAAAACAAGTGGTGTTGGGAGAACTGTACAGCAACATGCAAAAAGATAAAACTAGACCACCAATTTACACCATACACTAGAATAAACTCAAGATGGATAAAGGGCTTAAAAATAAGCAATGCCACCATAAAGATCGTGGAGAAAACTATAGGCAGTGAACTTTTTGATATCCTACACCGAAATATGTTTACTGATACTTCACCAAGGGCAAAGGAAATAAATGCACAAGTAAACAAATGGGACTATATCAAACAGAAAAGTTTCTGTTCAGCTAAAGAAAACATCCATAAAATTCAAAGGAAACCATCTATATGGGAAAACATATTTGCCAATAATACCTCAGACAAGGGTTTGATCTCCAAAATATATAAAGAACTAATGCGACTCAACACCAGGGAGATTGACAGCCTAATTTAAAAATGGGCAAAAGACCTGAACAGACAACTCACTGAGGAAGACATACAAAGGGCCCAGAGGCATATGAAAGAATGCTCAACATCACTAGTCGTCAGAGAGATGCAACTTAAAACCACAATAAGATACCACCTCACACCTGTAAGAATGGCAATCATCAACAAATCAACAAACAAGTTTTGGTGAGGATGTGGGGCAAAGAGAATCCTGGTGCACTGTTGGTGGGAATGCAGGCTGGTACAGCCACTATAGAAAACAGTATGAGGTTTCCTTAAAAAACAGAATATGAAACTGCCTTTTGATCCAGCAATTCCACTACTAGGTTTATCCCCAAAGAACCCTGAAATAGCAATTCATAAGAACCTATGTACCCCTATGTTCATAGCAGTGCTAGGCACAATAGCCAAATACTGGAAATAGCCTAAGTGCCCATCAGTGGATGATTGGATCCAAAAACTTTGGTACATTTACACAATGGAATACTACACAGCAGAAAGAAAGAAGGAATTCCTAATCTTTGCAACAACAACATGGATGGAACTAGAAAGTATTATGCTTAGTGAAATAAGTCAGACAGTGAAAGACAAATACCATATGATCTCACCCATTACAGGACAATAATGAACAAAACAGACAACAAGCAAAACAGAACCAGATATATGAATACAATGAATAGACCTTCAGTGGGCATGGGGAAGAGGAATGGGGGTCAGGGGGGAAGAAGCACAGAAGGGGAGAAGTTTAGTCAAGGAACTAGTATGGAAGAACCATGGACATGGACAACAAGTGGGATTGACTTTGTGGGCGAGTGGATGGGTGGAGAAGGGGATAGAGGGAAGTAAAAAGGGGATGGATGTAATACAACAATAAAATTAAATTAAAAAATAAAAATAAAAAAAAAATTCAGAATTGATTTCAGAGAGGGCCCATCTTTGTTTGTACCCTTCTGTTCTCCAACCCAGTAAAATGTCTGGAGAGCTTTCACACTGAATATATCATCAGATATATTCTCTCTCTAGAGGACTTAGAACCAAAGACACATCAAAGCCATTGCTATGGGCTGAATTATATCCCACTTAAAATCCACATGTTGAAGTCCTAACCTCCAGTACCTCAGAATGTGACTGCATTTGGACACAGGGTATTTAAATGGACAATTAAATTTAAAGAATTTTATTGGTGTGGATGCTAACTCAATATGACTGGTATTCTTAGAACAAGAGAATAGAAGAAGAGGACATTAGAAAATAGACACAGAAAGAAAACCAAGCAAGATGAAGACAGCCATCTATAAGCAAAGGAAAGAGGTCTGAGAAAATACAGTCCTGCAGACACCTTAATCTTGGACTTTTAGCCTCTACAACTATAAGAACATACAGTTTTGTTGTTTAATCCACCCAGTCTGTGGCCTGCCATTATGCCAACCATAACAAACTAACAGAGCCCCAGAGGATATTGATATAACATCTGTGTCTCCTGAATGCCAGTGTTACCTCAGAGCACTAGATTCTAAAAAGTCTAAAAGCCCCCATTTAAAAAAAATCTACAATAGCTATAGAATGCCTCTCATAATATAATTAATATTTTTTAGTGAAATGGCATAATGGCTTTATTTTTAACTATAACAAATTAGAAGGTGCATAAGCACCTTTGTTTAGGTGGTGGAATTTTAAAAAGGCTAAATATTTTGTTGCTGACTGCTTGCTAACACCTCTTTTTAAATTGTATTTATGTGTATGTTTTTGAAAATTTTTATTGAATTTAATGGGCTGACATTGGTATGTCAGTAGACAACCACCTCACTATAGGGCTCTAGTGACTGTGGACTATTTTAAAGCTCATTAATTTTAGAATCAGGAAAGTGTGATGGTATTAGTTCAGAGTTTCAATTAGCACTACTGATATTTGAATTGGGACAATTCTTTATTGTGTGGTACTGTCCTGTATTTTGTAAGATGTTTAGCAGTGTCCCTGGCCTTCAGTCTCTAGGTGATAGTGGTCCTCCTCCAGTTGCAGCACCCAAAAAGTTTCCAGAAATTGCCAAATATCACCTTGTAGGCAAAATACTTCTGTGTGGACCATTGCTTGATTTGAATATTCAAATAATACTTTTTATGTATATTTATTATTTGAGTTAGGTTACTGGAGGAAGGTCACCTAAATAAACATCTACATAAAAGAAGCACTTTTCCTGTCTATATGTAAACTACATAGTTTTGCTGATACCAAGGATTCACTGTCTTTTTTCTGACACTTTATTATTTGTTGAAAATAGTCCAATTACAGTCTTCTTTACCCTGAATCATAACTCTAATTAAAAGTCACATTGACCTTTTCTATTGAATAAAAGAAAACAAATGTTACATCATAAGCCATAAAAGCACTGGCATTAAGTGCTAGTTGCAAAGAAGCACATTCATTATGTACTCCCAAATTAGAATGGAACATCTTGCAAGGCCTTTATTTGAATGTTTGTTGTGCTCTCTAGAAGATATCTTTATATTGAATGAAGCAGACAGCAGGCTTTCATGACCACAAAGACCTCTTTATGAACAAATTAAATCAAACTGTATTTATTGCTTAATGAAAAGACTTCGGTGGAGCTGGCTTTCAACCTCAAATCCTTTCTGACTTTTTAAATCTGAAGTAGTCAAATTATCCAAGTCATTTTTTATAGAGTGAAGATGACAGTGTGGACAATTTCCTGGAAGAACTCATCAAGGTTGATTTCTATTAGAGTGCTTGTGAACTGAAGGCCTGAAAGTCAGCTAGAGTCTCCATAGTTTGATAATTGAATATTTCTGATGTGTCATATCTGGCTGCAGTGTTTCCTTAAGGAAGGAGCTCAAAGGTAAGCTCTGTTCCTTTGCTGACTTTATAGCAAAATAGAATCTTTGTAGTGATTCTATTTTAGGTTTCTCCTTGTGCATCATTTGTTCAGATGAAGCTATAGTTAAATGTAAGATCTCCCTGTCTGGAGCAGGTCCTGTGTCTAAATGTTTTTTAGGTAGGTAGAAGGGAAGATCAAATGTTTTTCCTGTGGCTTTTGTTTTTTACTAAAAACCAGCTTAAAATAGTATCTCAAAGAGGTATATTTTATTGTGCTCTCAGTATTCTTCCTTATTTAATGATTTTCATTGTTTACACACACACACATGCACACACTCAATTTTCATTTAGATGTTTTCAATATGGACTTTTAAGATCTAGGTTCAAAATATTAATGAGTAAAAAAACTATTATTTAAGAAAGAAAGGCTAATTAATAAATCTAGAAGGAAATTTGATTAATTATCAGATTATAAGATTAAAGACTTTGAATGTAAAGTGTAAGGCTGGGGAAGAATGTTAGTAAACTAATCAGCTGATAAAAAATATTTTACTAATTATCACTATTTCACTAGTGAGATAGTTTGAAAGGACACAGAACATACCCCCTAAAAAATCATTTTTATTGCATATTAAATTAACCTAGGCTATTGGTTCTCAATGTTTTTAAGAACAGGAAATTCTTTTAAACACATGATAAAATAAATTCATTGTGTTACTCCATTTATTCAAGCATTTACCCATATATATTCATTGTGTAACTACAAAGAGTTAGGCAGTTTTGTGGGCTTGTAAATATAGTAATGAACAAAAAGTTACTGCCTCTGCGAGGTTTATATATTATTGAAACATAAAGGGAATAAATATAAAAAATTTGCAAAAAATACATTATGCAAAGTGGTGATAGGTGCTATGTAGAAAAGTAAAGCAAGGTAAGGGAATGCCCGGTTGTGTGGTGGTCATGGATAGGTTGTTTTCCTAGAAGAACGGCCTGGGGTGGAAATTCTTTTCCACAGATTTATTAAAGGGAGAAAGAAGTATAGTCAGGGAAAGGGAAGTGAAGCAAGCAGAATAGAGACAGGTGAAAAGCTCAGCAAGAATGTGTTCTCAGCTGGAGACTTTCAGGTAGATCACAGGAAGCTCTGGAGCATGCATCACACTGTAGAGTTGGTTTCACCTGAGGTAGGATTTGGCCTTTTCTAACATAAAATAGTTGATTGCATGCTGAAGTGGTATAGCATGGCTTGGAGAAATGGCAGTGCTATTTGGCTGAAGTCACTTATCCAGATAAAGAGGGGCAGCTCCATGCTCTCATCCAGTCAACAGTAGCAATGGCTGGCTACAGATAGATGTACAAACCTACAAAAGGAGCCTGATTGAGGCTCCAATACTGTCTACTCCCATATAGGGAAGATGATGAAAACACAAGGGAGAAAGCTTAATCATTCCAGGGAGAGAAAACGGTGGCTGCAAAGGCCCTACAGGCAGAATTTGCCAAAAGTCCTGAGTCTGGAACTTGCTTGGCTAGAGAAACATCACCACATCCAGTGTGACTAGAGTGATGTGAATGAGTGGGGATGGAAGGTGCTGAGGAATTCAGTGACGAGGGCAGGTCATATGGGAATTTGTAGATCATTGAGTGAGGTGAGAAGACATTGTAGTTTTCTGAACAGAGTGCATCATCTGGTTTTAGTTTTTAAAATATTCACTTTAGCTGATGTGGGGGAAACTAGAATGTAAACTGAGACCAAGAATGTAAACTGCAGGATCAATAGTTCCTTTTGTTGAGCAATGACAGAAGGTATTGTGAATTTATCAATACTTTACATGATTTTGCATGTGATAATTATAGAAATAATTGCATTCATACAGGTTTTGTAAGTACTATATATAAATGAGGGGTGATATTTTAAAATGTTTAGTAAACAGAATCACAGAGGTTGCAATTAGTCAGAACTGAAGCTGCATTTAACCCAACATGTAGTCAAGATACAGTACTTCATCAGCCTACAGGCATTGCATACAGATAGATTTGTAGGCCCCTTATAACCCCCTGCCTTCTCAAATATTAGAAGCTTCAATACATTAAGGTAATTTTTGGCCTATTCTGAGGATTAAAAAGAAACTCACTTTGATCAAGTGTGGTGGTATTCTGTGATGGGAAATAGAACTTGTTGAAAATGCCAGATGTAGGATATAGAAGGTTTTAAATTAGAAAACGGGATTTTTATAACCCAGCAGGTAGGGATCAACAAGTTAAAATCTGGGAGTTGAGTGTAAGGATGTTTCCCTCTATGAACCTGTTTTGTACTTCCCCTGTAGACCAGCATCATTTATTCCTTTTCTCTCTGTCTATTCTGTAGATTTTATTCTAAGAAAGGGACCAAATCTCTTATTTAATGTTGTATTGAGAGTTTATTACACAGTGCCTGGGACTTCGTAGATACCTAGTCTAAATACCTGAGGACTGTGACAATAAGTTACCAAGCTAGATGATCAGGATGAATATGTAAAAAGTAGGTTTGGTGTGAAAACAAATAGGTGTCCTATTGGTCAAATCTGGAAAAGACCTTATTTCTCTAAAATAATAATGGTTTAATCTAGGGTTGATAAATCAAATCAAGTAACCTAATTAGAAATAACACTAAATCTAAGGGTTAGATGAATAGCTTTTTTGCCCCTAAATTTTTGCATGAAAGAAAAATAAATGTCTATCTTTTTAAAGTGACTATATTTTGGATCTCTTTGTTACAGCTACTTAGATTGTACTCTAACAAACATATCAACCCTAAATGGGTACCTACTAAAACTGCATCTTCAACCCTACCATTTCTTCTGAACTCCAGACATAACCAATTGCCTAACTAAACATTATTACTTGAGTATCTGTTAGTCAGTACTTTGATTACCTCTGATCTTTGAATCTATTCTTTCTTCCCTTCTTTTCCCATTTCATCAAATAACACTACTCTTCATACAGTATTCATGGAAGAGAAGGTTATTTTACTTTTTATTTATTTTTTATTAATCTGACCTACCTATATTCATGAGTTAGTCATGGTTATTTAAACTTCAAAATATATACCATTCCTGGTTTTTCTGATGAATCCCCCTCTCTGAATCTTGGTTCAAGTTACCCTCATATTTTGTCCAAATCTTAATCTAATTGGTTTTCCTTTACCCATTTTTATTTTCCTAGAATCTAATCTCCACAAAGTAGCCAGGGTAATCCTTAAAAATAACATTAAGTTTGAGTTAGTTCTCCTCCAGCTGCTCTTCAAAGGCTTCTCTCATCATACATAGAACAAAATCTAATAATTATGGCTGTATAATTTGGTTTCTGTTACTTCACTAATTTCACTTCCAATTACTTTCTCCTTACAAACTCCATTCTGTCCACACTGCCCTTCTGGCTATTTCTTGAGAAGTTCAATCTTATTCCTGCTTTAAGACTACACATTGTTGCCTAGAATGTTTTTTCCCTGTAAGGTCACACTCCCATTTTAATCTGACTCTACTTAGCCTTTCACCACCATAGCCTCTCTAGTCCTCCCTGTCTGCATTAGCACTCAGCATTTCATTGTTTTACTGTTTCTTTGCTTTATTTTTTGCTCATTTCCCTAAAAGACTTTATATTATGTGTTTATTTGTCTAGTGTCATTTTCCCCTCATTAGAATAAAGGTCACCTGAAAGGAGGAATTTTGATTCTCAAGTTTAATTCTTATAGTCTGAAATAGTGCTTGACTACTGTCAGGCTCCAAAATATTTGTTGGTGCCATTTAGGGCTGAAACCTTCACAAGTTCTTTTAGAGTGCCATTCTGGGAAACAATAGCCTGACCTGCTCAAGGGGCTATTTTTATCAAGATGCTTACTTTTTTAAACGGTATATGTATGTTTATGTCTAAGTGAACATGTGTGTGTGTGTGTTAAATTTAAAACTTATTTCCCATAGATGCATCTACAGTCAGCTTAGAAATATATATATTCCTCTTGACTATTCACTAAAGAATACAAATTGCTTCTAATACTCCAACTCTTGAATAATGCAAACCATTGGAAAAAGAGGCATACTCTACTAAGCATTTTAATAATACAGAGTAGTGTGTCAACTACTACATTGCAGTCAGGTGAATGATAGACTAAGGGAAGGTGAATTACACATTTCAGGGATGGAGTTTACTGGGAACTCCATTAAGTACCTTGTGTGACTAAAACTGCTATGGCTAGTTTTCCTAACACTGTATCATTTGCTAACAGTAACTGAGGGTGGACAGGAATAAGAGTAAACTAGAATGGGATGACAACATATATTGGCTCCAAATGACTTGAGTGTTTCAAACAGAATTTTGTAGTAGTTTAGTTTCTTTATTATATCTGGAGATGCCTGGTGTTCTCTTTAGTAGAGACTAGAGGGGCAAATATAAATGGTTATACCAAAACTTGCTAAAGTATACATGATGTTCATATCAAACATTTCCTTTCTTCCTATTTTAATATTGATAGAGGGGTATATGATTATTAATATATTCTATTGTATTTATTGGAACCAAGTTAGAATTAGGTTATATTAATACCCTAGTTGACATTTGTAGATTTTTTTTTTCTTTTCAACCAACTTAAAGAGATTGAGGTATGGTTTTTTAAATGTTATTTTTAAAAAAGGCATCAGAAATATTTCACAATAGAAATAATGTTTAATAATTCACTCAAACAGAAGTATAAAACTATGAAAAATAATTCCCTGGTTTTTAGAGACCATACTAAACAATGGACAAAGAGCTTAATAGTCACCACTTTCGATATTTGTGATGGAACTTACTTTTATTTATTTACTTTGCAACTCTAATGATATATAGTTTACTACCATACAATTTACTCATTAAAATGTATAATGATTTTCAGTGTGTTCACAGCATAGCACAGCCATAAACAGTCAATTTTAGAACATTTTCATCCCTCTCCTAGGAACCCTTGTGGTAAAAATCCTTTAGCAGTCACCTTCATTTCCCTAACTACTCCCACCCTTCCTTAACAATTGCTAGTCCACTCTGTCTAGTGGCTCTGCCTGTTGCCAGCATTTCATATAAAGAAAGTCATGCAATATGTGGTCTTTTGTGATTTATTTCTTTCACTTAATGCAATGTTTTCATGGTTTAACAGTATGGTTACATGAACCAATACATTGATCTTTTTCATTACAAATATTCCAATGTATGGATGTACAAAGTTTTATTTACATATTCAAAAAGTCATTTGTGCTGTTTTACTTTTTAGCTTTTATGAATATGCTGATATGAATGTTCACATACAAGTTTTAATGTTTTCCTTGGGTATGTAACAAGGAACGGAATAACTAGGTCCTATAGTAATTCTGTGTGATGTTGATGAGGTTGAAGATATTTTCATGTGGTTATTGACCTACTTTTATTTAAAAGCTAATTTTTCTGCCTTGCAATGTACTTTCCTCTATTACTATTTTAATACTACTATCCTTTTGTAATCCTGGAAGCCACCAAGTTTAATTTGTTAGAAAAATGCATAAACTCAAAAGAGTGCACCTGTATGGGGCTATTACATAAATTTTGTCAGATATATATAATCTGCCTAGGTCCCATTTTTGCTTAATTTTTAGTTTTTACATGTTTACAGATAAATTCTGGATATTGAGACTTTATGCTATTATTTAAATAGTATGGCTTAATTATATATTAAAAATATTTATAATCTATTTATGTAAACATAAAACAGCTTTTCCTTGAATTATCTCCACTTATATAGGTAGTTTTCTAATAAAAACAATAGGTCTAAGAAGGGAGTGATTTTAGATTGATAAAAATTATTCTGAAACTAGAAGAATAAAGTTAATAGAATTATTTTAAAAGTAAGCTAAATGAACTTAACATTAGCTGTGAATTATTTAAACTAAATTTCTACAGTAAAATTATTGAATTAAATAAACAATTCAAACTAATAGATTCATGAGGGCAGAAAGTGATGTTATTTTATATGATATTTAATTATAACAATATCTAGAGATTGAAAAAAATTATTTTATTCTTAGGGATGCTTTTAATAAGTCCATGTTGTCATTCTCTAAAGAGAATATGTGAGATAATTTAGACTGTTAATAATAAATATGTTTTTCTAATTGGCACATATTTGAGGTTTAACTTTTTAACTATTAATTAAATAATAAAATTATAATAGAGTTAAAATGCCTCCTTTATCATATTTGATTTTTAAATATTTTTCTTGGGGACAGTATAAGAACTGTTTCTTTGTAAGGTTTTTGTTGATTTTAACATTCATTCATTCATTTATTTATTCATTCAGCATTAAGGGCCAATTACTGTTTTCCCTTAGTACTATGGGACAGGTAACCTAGGCTTCAGAACTCCATCAAGCTTCTCACTCATTAACTGAAAAAAGAAATATACACAAGGAAAATTTTACCACAGAGACTGAAATTATAACATCTTTCCCCAGAGTAACTGGCAAAATTTGTGCCAAAAAATCTTCAGTAACATGAGATGTTTCTTGATCTCTGCCCCAAAGAGGTCGTCACTGCAATGGACAACCCTCAGAGAACTGACTGGCCGGCTTAGTGGCAATCCTGCAGTTTAGCTACTGAAACAAATAATTGAATACAGTAGCTTTGTATGATAGGTTATATCTAGTGTTTGTTTTATTCATACACTATGGTGCCTATTCATGGTGGGAAGTTAAAAAATACACCTGGTTTAGAGTGCATACTTTATAAATCCAATCTGAACTTGCTAGTTACATGCTTGCTAAGATTTATTTGTCTCTCAGTCCTGGAGTAAGAGACATTCTTGCAGTGTTGTTTGTTGTGACTGATTTTTTTCACGTTGCTGCTCCTCTCTCTGTAGCTTTTCTGTCAGAGAATGGGGGAAGCAGAGCTGTGGGAATGAAGCATCCCTGAGTTTGTGAGGCTGGCCACAGTTGGGCAACAAGTCTCCTTGAGTCTCTTGAGTTTCTGCATATCTTGTGAAGAAGCACTGATGAATTTCATTTTAGACAAGGTTTTTTTTTTTCTTTTTTTTCCAAGGAGTTTTAGGAAGACAGAGGTTGTGTTTACCTTTGGAGCAGAGGCCTGAATTATTTTTACCTAGCTAAGATAAAACAAATAATGTTTCTCAGTGGGGCAAGTATAGGGCAATTTGCTAGGAGCCCCTTTCAGAGATAAGAGTTTCCTAAGCTCAGTGTCTTTAGCTGTCACATAAAGCTAGCATATGTGTAGCATCTACCTAGATGGCTCCTCATACTGCCAACCAGGTTCTGTGGAGCAAAGGAATACAATGCAACCATGGAGCCCTATGCTTTGGATCTAGGAGTCTTCTTTCTGTCTTTTGCCAGCAACTCTGTATCTGTGATAGGCTAATTTGTTAAGAGGCAGAAGGGTAGAATATCACATCCTTCAATGTTCTTGAAAATCATGTGAGTTCTGATGCTTTTTGTAGTACTTCCCAAATGGGTTCTATGGAAAAATTAAATCCTCATGGCCCAATACATTTATTGCTTGCAATGAACTGTCCTTTCTCTTATGGATGTGAACCAATAGTATGCAAAAATTATTCTAAAACTAGAAAAATAGAATTGAATTCTTTCAGGAAAGTAGGCTAAATGAACTTGGCATTAGCTTTGAATTATTTAACCTAAATTTTTACAGAATTATTGAATTAAATAAACAATTCAAACTAATAGATTCATGAGGGCAGGAAGTGATGCTATTTTATGTGATATTTAATATAATTAAATATTAATATAGAAATAAAATTGAGAAAACTGAGAAAATAGCTAATCAAATTATTTTCTATAAGACTTAATTTTCTCATGGAGTCCAGTTGAGTGCAGTTATGCATGCCCAAAGGTAAATGTTTGGCTCTACATATCTGACTAGTTGGTACTATAAACACTTTGGTAACACAAGATTAGGAATATTTTTTAAATTAATTTTTATTCATTATTTTTAGAGAGAAAGGCAGGGAAGGAGAAAGAAAGGGGGAGAGACATCAATGTATGGTTGCCTTTCACCTGCTTCTAACTGGAGACCTGGCTGGAGACCTGGCTTGCAACCTGCTTATGTGCCCTGACTCAGAATCAAACCAGCAACTCTTGGGTTTGCAGGCCTGTGCCAATACCTGAGCTACACCAACCAGGGCTAGGAATAATTTTTATAGTGTTAATAAGAAATATAAAAAATTTCCCTATCTGAAAAAATTGAATATGGTATTTACTGTCTATGTCGGTGGTTTGAGGAACAGGTTCTCATGAGATCTCTATTCTCTAGCCCCATGACTTCAGTAAGTGTGAAACAGAAGGAAAATGCTTGGAGTTAGTTAAACTCCTTGTTGACCTGGTAGAAGTGAACCTGTGGAAGGAAACTGAGCAAATTGGCTTTTCGTTTGCAGACACAATGCTAGGGCCTCTGAGGGACTATCTTGTGTCCTTGCCCTTTCCCTCCCTGTTAAGGAAGAATAAACATAGCACTATTATCTCTACAGAAGCCAAGGGAATTCAGCACAGCTCCAGAAAGCTGACAGAATGGCATATCTAAGCAGAAAAAATCCCATCATATTTCCTTTAGTTAGACTGTAGTATTTACACAGTGATCTTTCCCACCTTATAGTAAACCAAACATTAGCTGCCAATATACAGCTGCTTGTGGATTTGGGAAAAGTTTTTCCAGCCAAGTGTGTCAGGAACAAATGGGGAGCAGCTAGGTATATAGTGTTTTCATTTGCCTTCACATTGCTGCCACAATTCATAATGTTCCACTGACACAAAATAATAATGTTGCTTGGACATTTTTACATAGTTCATAGCTCAACTTTTTAGATTACAAAGATGCTCGATCTTGGAAGAGTGAGAGTGTATTTTTATCAGGGAGAGAATTGATATCTTCTGGCTTCGTAATCTTTATTTAATTTTTATTGTTTTATTGTTGTTGTAAATATAATTGTTTCATTTTCCCCCCATTGCTCTCCCCTGCCCCATCCTCCCCTTCCCTCTCCCACAGTCAATCCTCACCTCATTCTCCATGTCCATGGGTCTTTCACATTAGCTCCCCCACTAAACCCTTACCCAACTTCCCCTCCATCCCCCTAGTCACCATCTTTCAGCTCCTTTTTTCCGTGTCTCTGATTTCGTTCTACTCATCTATTAGTCTCCTGTATTGAGATAATATGGTATTTGTCTTTTGCTGTCTATCTTATTTCACTAAGCATGATAATCTCCAGATCCATCCATGCTGTCACAAGTGGTAGGAGTTTCTTCTTTCTCTCTGCTGCATAGAACTCCATTGTGTAAATGTACCAAAGATTTTTAATTCATTCATCCACTGGTGGGCATTTAGGCCTCTTCCAGTACTTTGCTATTGTGAATGGCGCTGCTATGAACATAGGGGTGCATAGGTTCTTCTGAATTGGTGTTTCAGAATTCTTTGGGTATAATTAAGCAGTGAAATTGTTGGGTCATAAGGAAGTTCTATTTTTAGTTTTTTGAGGAAGTTCCATACTGTTTTCCATAGTGGCTGCACCAGTCTGCATTCCCACCAGCAATGCACCAGGTTTCCCTTTTCTCCACATCCTCTCCAACACTTGTTGCTTATTGATTTGTTGATAATGGCCATTCTGACAGGTGTGAGGTGGTATCTCATTGTGGGTTTAATTTGCATCTCTGATGGCTAGTGATGTTGAGCATTCTTTCATATGCTTCTGGGCCCTTTGTATGTCCTCTTCAGAGAAGTGTCTGTTCAAGTCCTTTGCCCATTTTTCAATTGGGCTGTCTGTCTCCCTTGTGCTGAGTTGTATAAGTTCTTTATATATTTTGGAGCAAAATTAAAAAGGAACCAACTATATAAGAAAACATTTGCTGATGATGCCTTGGGTAAGGTTTTGGCTTCTTAATCTTTGACAGAAAGTCCTGGGATCATTTCTCCTGAAGATCCTAATGAGTAAAGGAAGAGTTTGCCTCATAACTAAATGCTTTCTTTCTGCTCTTGCCCCATTTGAATTTCTCTGGGTCTTTGTTTTATTTCCTTCTCTATTGGCTGGAACTTTGTACTGGTTTCCATGAGCCCCTATGCAGGCTGACCTACTTGCTCTTGTCACATTCTTTGTAAGTTTCCAGATTCCTAAGAAATCAACTTGCTTTTGTATTTTTTTATCCTCATTAGCGTAAACTATGGATATTAATTCATAGAATGTTTTAACCTTACTATTTGCCTTATGAATTTCTTGACATATCTTTTTCTTTGCCTTGGTTACTAATGCTTGTGACTGGCTTGATGCTATTTTATTATTTTAAGGATGCCATGATTTTTTAAAATTTATGTTTTCCTTTTAATAGAGTTATACTAGACATATAACAGTATATTAGTTTCTGATGTGCAAAATAATGATTTAATATTTGTATATATTGTGAAATTATCAGCATACAAACTCTAGCTCACATTTATTTAGTATATGTAGTTACAAATTTTTTTCTTTGTGATGAGAACTTTTAAGATCTACTCCTTTAACAAATTTAAAATATACAGTACAGTAGTGTTAACTGTAGTCACCCTTCTGTACTTTACATACCCATGACTTATTTATTTTATAACTGTAAGTTTATATTTTTAACTCTCTTCACCCATTTCAGCCCAGTTTATCCCCCCACATCATTTCGAGCAACCACCACTAATCTATTTTATGTACATATATATGGGCTTGTTTGTTTATTTATAATTACTTTTTTAGGATTTCACATATAAGTAAGATAATACAGTGTTTGTCTTTGACTTATTTAATTTTGTGCAATACCTTCAAGGTCCATGCATGTAGTTTTAAATGGCAAAATTTGATTTTTATGGCTAAATGCTACTCCATTGTTTGTATATGCCACATTTGCCTTATCCATTATTCACAATTTATGTTTTCATAATTCCAGTTTTCAAATAGTTTAAAATATAAAGTGATGAAAACTTTAAAATTAATGTTAAACTTTGCCAACTCTTTTTCCACATGTCAGAAGCTTCCTTGTTACATGTAATACAAATATATTTCTCCACAAAGTAATAAATCCTGAGATTTTAGTAATATGTGCATGCTTTTTAAATTATAAAATTTATATATAAATATATATTCTGTATTCTGATTTACTTTTGTTATTTAGATATAGAAAGAACAACTATCCCAGGACTTCTTGAGGATATTTTAGGGCATCTGTATGTTTGTCCCCATATTTTGGGAGTTGTTCACAAGTTAAAATGATTTCTGAAAATTTTATTACAGAATTATAAATGGGTCCTAAAAAGAAAGTGTAAAGGTGTTACAAAAATTAGTGAAACAAAAGAAACATAAGAATCTATGAAGCAGCCCTGGCTGCTGTGGCTCAGGGTATTGGCACTGGCCTGTGAACCCAAAGGTAGCTGGTTTGATTCCCAGCCAGGGCACAAACCAGGTTGCAAGCCAGATCTCCAGCCAGGTCTGTAGCTGGAGGCAGGTGAAAGGCAACCACCTTGATGTCGCTCTCCCTTTCTTTCTCCCTCCCTGTCCTTCCCTCTAAAAATAATGAATAAAATCTTTTAAAATGTATTTTTAAAAATATACAAAGCAAATGGTGATTTTTTTAAAAGGCCTATGGAAAAGTGAGAAAAGATAGAATTTTACAGAGTTTATTTAATTATACAGAGCCAACAACAGTGCATATTTGGCTACAGTGAGATTATATTGACAGTTTTAAGTTCCCTAGAATTAAAACTATTCTCCTAAAGCTGTTGGATCTTTGAAGATATCAGTGACAACACAAGCAGAATCCTAAAAAGAACAATTTACTTGTTGGGTTTTTTTTTAAAGATTTTATTTATTATTTTCAGAGATAGAGAAGGAGGGAGAGAGGCAGAGAGGGAGAGAAACATCAATATATGTTATCTTTCATCTGTCTCCAGCCATAGACCTGGCTTGCAACCTGGCTTGCAACCTGGTTATGTGCCCTGGCTGGGGAACTGAATCAGTGACCTTTGGGTTCACAGGCCAGCACCTTACCCACTGTGCTACCAGCCAGGGATATTTGGGTTTTATGTAAGGTATGCATCTGTGACTACACCTACCACTTTCTAATTCCAAAATTGACAGCCAGGAAAACAGAGAATGCATGATGTCAACACAAAATTATGATTAAGTATTAATTTCAGTTCTCAGATTCTGAACAAGGGGAACTCTTGATGTATCAGTTTTTATGGAGCTAGCCAATAAGTTGGAAAATGCTTTGGGTACATATGTTTTTGAGTGAGACAATGGTAGTACAGAGAAAGTGAAAACTAATGTAGATTCTCAAAGATACACTTATAATCTGATATGTGGCAGCATTCATAATTTAGTTAAATGTTACCATCAGCTACTCCTTAAATACAAAAAGAGAACAGAAAAAAAATATTGTTAATTAAAGAATTTTAGTAAAGAGATATTTGTACTTGATTGATTGCCAAGTGATTGATTATAAGCCAAGTATTGATGGGCACAAGGAAACAAGATTTCCAGAAACAAAAATTAGATCAATGGTTATGAGAATTTTTATGGGTGAAACTGGTCACCAAAATATTGGTAATCCTGAGGTTGCCACAGAAGTGTTTGTGTAGACAAATCTCCATAATTACTAACTTTGCTCACTAGACCATATTAAATGCTAGCAGTAGTTTTCCTTATTGATTTTTTTCTATCATTTTTTGTGTAATTGCTTACTTGAACAGTGTTTTACTATTGAAAGCAAGTGTCATTTTTATACCTTAAATTAGAGGAATCTGCACATTCAAGATAAAATTTTGACCCTATGGTATTTCAAGGAAATTCATGCCTTGATGGAATTACATCTTAGAATTCAAACCAGAGCACATTGCAATTTATTATTTTCATGAAACTTTATGGATGCTAGATTTATTTCAAAATAATTTTCTTATTAAAAATATAGAATGTCACCTTGGCTGGTGGCTCAGTGGATAGGCACTTGCCTGCACACCCAAGGGTTCCTGATTTGATTCCCAGCAAGGGCACATAACTAGGTTGCAAGCCAGGTCTCCAGCCAGGTCCATAGCTGGAGGCTGGTGAAAGGCAACCATACATTGAGGTTTCTCTCCCTTTCTTCCTCCCTCCCTGCCCTTCTCTCTAAAAAATAATGAATAAAATCTCTTAAAATATATATAGAATATCAAATAATTTCTTTTATTGATCCAAATACTTTAAGATATTGACATCAAAGATAAAACTAAGGTTTTATTCTTCTCCACTTTGATTTTACACAAAATATCCTCAAGCAAGTCAAAGAAAATTCACTGAGCCATTGAACTCGCACCTTCAAATCACTAAAAGTTATGATGATGTTATTATAAGAGTGTGATTCAAACCCAGGAAATAAAATTTGTTTCCATGTCTGTCCACTTCTGAATATGCATAAAATGCTGACTATAATTTTAATTTCATATTTTTCCATTTGGTAGTTATTGAGATAATTTTACTACCTCTCCCTTTTTGGAAGCTTATTATTTTCTTCTTGAATTACTTTTTGGTTAATTTTTAATAAGTTCAACTTTCAAGTAAAACTTAATACAGTAGTAAAAAGGCCACACAAAGCAACAGCAATTCTGAGAAAGAGGAACAAAGTTGGAAGAATCATGCTACTTGATATCAAACTACGCTATATGCCATATTAATCAGACAGCATGACACTGGCATAAAAACAGACACATAGATCAGTAGGACAGAATAGAAAGCCCCGAAATAAACCCACACCTTTAGAGCCAATTAATATTTGACAGATGAAGCAATCATACATGATGAGCTAAAGATAGTTTATTCTAAAAATGGTGTTGAGAAAATTGGTCATAAATGTGCAGAAAAATGAAACTAATCACCATACAGCATACACAAGAATAAATTCAAAATAGATCAAAGACTTAAATGTTAGACTCAAAGATGTAACAATCAGAAATAAACAGGCAGCAAAATCTTGAACATTGTAGCAATTTTTAATTGGATATATCTCCCCAGGCAAGGGAAACAAAAGAAAAAAACAAATAAACAAATGGGACTACATTAAACTAAAAAGTTTTGGCACAGCAAAAGAAAACATCAACAACATTAAAGGACAACCCACAGAATGGGAGAACATATTCACCAATACATTTGATAGATTAATATACAAAATTTATAAAGTATTGACAAAACCCAACACCAAAAAATGACACACAGCTCAATTTAAAAATGAGCAAAAGACCTGAATAGACACTTCTCCAAAGAGAACATACATATGACCAATGGACATATGAAAAATGTTCAATATCACTAATTATCAGAGAAATGCAAATTGAAACAACAATGAGATGCCATTTCACACCTGTCAGAATGACTATCATCAATAAATCAACAAACAACAGATGCTGATGAGGATGTGGAGAAAGGGGAACCCTTTTGCATTGTCATTGGAAATGCAAATTGGTGTAGCTACTGTGGAAAGCAGTGTGGATATGTCTTAAAAAACTAACAGCGGATCTACCTTTTGACCCAGTGATAACACTTCTGGGATTGAACACTAATTTATTTATTTATTTATTTATTTAAATTTTATTGTTGTTGTATTACATCCATCCCCTTTTTAATCCCCTCTGTCCCCCTCCCCACCCACCCATTCCCCCCAAAGTCAATCCCACCTGTTGTCCATGTCCATGGTTCCTTTATACTAGGTTCTTGTCTAAACTGCTCCCCTTCCTTGCCTCTGCCACCCCCCAACCCCCAAACCCCTTTCCCCCTGACCACTGAAGGCCTATTCTTTGTATTCATATACTTGGTTCTGTTTTGCTTGTTCTTAGTTTTGTTCATTATTGTCCTGTTATGGGTGAGATCATATGATATTTGTCCTTCACTGACTGGCTTATTTCACTAAGCATAATACTCTCCAGTTCCATCCATGTTGTTGCAATGGGTACAAGTTCCTTCTTTCTTTCTGCTATATAGAATTCCATTGTGTAAATGTACCAAAGTTTTTTGATCCAATCATCCACTTAGGCACTTAGGCTGTTTCAGCACTTGGCTATTGTAAATAGTGCTGCTATGAACATAGGTGTACATAGGTTCTTATGAATTGGTGTTTCAGGATTCTTTGGGTACAGTCGAAGTAGTGGAATTGCTGGATCAAAAGGCAGTTCCATTTTTAGTTTTTTAAGGAAACCCCACACTGTTTTCCACAGTGGCTGCACCAGCCTACATTCCCACCAACAGTGCACGAGGGTTCCCTTTGCCCCACATCCTTGCCGACACTTGTTGTTTGTTGATTTGTTGATGATTGCCATTCTGACAGGTGTGAGGTGGTAGCTTATTGTAGTTTTAATTTACATCTCTCTGATGACTAGTGATGTTGAGCATTCTTTCATATGCCTCTGGGCCCTTTGCATGGCTTCCTCAGTGAGTTGTCTGTTCAGGTCCTTTGCCCATTTTTTAATTGGGCTGTCTGTCTCCCTGGTGTTGAGTTGCATTAGTTCTTTATATATTTTGGAGATCAGACCCTTGTCTGAGGTATCATTGGTAATTATGTTTTCCCATACATTTGGTTCCCTTTGAATTTTGCTGATATTTTCTTTAGCTGAACAGAAACTATTCAATTTGATATAGTCCCATTTGTTGATTCATTCTTTTATATTTCCTTTGCCCTTGGTGAAGTATCAGTAAACATATTTCTGTGTAGGATATCCAAAAGTTTACTGCCTATATTTTTCTCTAGGACCTTTATGGTGGCACTGCTTATGTTTAAGCCCTTTATCCATCTTGAGTTTATTCTGGTGTAAGGTGTAAGTTGGTGGTCTAGCTTTATCTTTTTGCATGTTGCTGTCCAGTTCTCCCAACACCATTTGTTGAAGAGACTGTTTTTACTCCATTGGATGTTCCTTCCACCTTTGTTGAATATTAGTTGACCATAGAGTCCTGGGCTAATTTCTGGGCTCTCTATTCTGTTCCATTGATCTATATGTCTATTCTTACGCCAATACCAGGCTGTTTTGATGACAGTAGCCTTGTAGTATTGTTTGAAGTCTGGTATTGTGATTCCTCCTACCTTGTTCTTCTTTCTGAAGATTGTGGTGGCTATTGGTGGGAGTTTTTGGCTGCATATAAATTTTTGAAGTATTTTTTGTATTTCTGTGAAGTCTGTCATTGGTATTTTAATTGGGATTGCATTGAATATGTAGATTGCTTTGGGTAGTATGGACATTTTAATGATGTTAATTCTTCCCATCCACGAACATGGTATATGCTTCCATTTATTTGTATCTTCCTTGATTTCTTTCTTCGTTGTTCTGTAGTTTTCTGAGTACAGGTCTTTTATCTCCTTAGTTAAGTTGATTCCTAGGTACTTTATTTTTCTTGTTGCTATGGTAAATGGGATTTGTTTTTTTGCTTCTATTTCTGTTGTTTCATTTTTGGTATACAAAAATGTTTTTGATTTCTGGATATTGACTTTATACCCAGCTATTTTGCTAAATTTGCTTATTAGGTTGAATAAGTTTTTGGTGGAGCCCATTCGGTTTTGTATGTACATTATCATATCATCTGTAAATAATGACAGTTTAACTTCCTCCTTTCCAATTTGCATACCTTTGATTCCTTTTTCTTCTCTGATGGCTATGGCTAGAACTTCCAAGACAATGTTGAATAGAAGTGGAGAATGTGGACAGCCTTGTCTCATTCCTGATCTTAGAGGGAAAGCTTTCAGTTTTTGTCCATTGAGTATGATGTTGGCTTCAGGTTTCTCATAGATGGCCTTTATGATGTTGAGGTATGCTCCCTCTATTCCCATTTTGCTGAGGGTTTTTATCATAAATCGTTGCTGTACTTTATCAAATGCTTTTTCAGCATCTATAGATATGATCATATGGTTTTTATCTTTCAATTTGATGATGTGGTCTATTACATTGATTGATTTACGAATGTTGTACCATCCTTGCATCCCTGGGATGAAGCCCACTTGATCATGGTGTATGATCTTTGTAATATACTGCCAAATCCAATTGGGCAATATTTTGTTGAGAATTTTAGCATCTATGTTCATCAGAGATATTGGCCTGTAGCTTTCTTTCTTAGTTGCGTCTTGCCCTGGTTTTGGGATTAGAATAATATTGGCCTCATAGAAAGAGTTTGGGAGTCTTCCCTCTTCCTGAATATTTTGGTATTGTTTGAGGAGGATAGGAGTTAGTTCTTCTTTAAATGTTTGGCAAAATTCACCTGTGTAGCCATCTGGTCCAGGGCTTTTGTGCTTTGGGAGATTTTGGATTACTTCTTTAATTTCACTAGTTGTTATTGGCCTATTCAGGCTTTCTGCTTCTTCTGGGTTCAGTTTTGGTAGATTATACATTTTCAGAAATGTGTCCATTTCATCCAGGTTACCATATTTTTTGTCATATAGCTGTTTGTAATAATTTCTTACAATCTTTTGTATTTCTGAGGTATCAGTTGTGATTTCCCCTCTTTCAGTTCTGATTCTGTTTATTTGGGTCCTCTCTCTCTTTTTCTTGATGAGTCTGGATAAGGGCTTGTCAATTTTGTTTATTTTTTCCAAGAACCAGCTCCTGGTCCTGTCGATTCTTCGAATTGTAGTTTGAATCTCTGAGTTATTTAGTTCTGCTGTGATCTTGATGATTTCCTTCCCTCTACTTGCTCTTGGCTTTGTTTGTTGTTGCTCCTCTAGTTCTTGCAGCTTTGTGGTTAGATTGTTTTTTTAAACTTCTTGTAACCTTTTTAGGAAGGCCTGTATTGCTATCAATTTCCCCCTGAGAACTGCCTTTGCTGTATCCCATAGATTTTGGGCTGTTGTGTGTTCATTGTCATTTGTTTCCAGGAACTTTTTGATTTCATCTTTGATCTCATTGTTGACCCCTTCATTGCTTAAAAGCATGTTATTCAGTCTCCATGAGTTAGAGAATTTTGGGGTTTTTCCCTT